>OY294045.1:6282589-6327645 GCA_958510825.1 Brachypterus glaber
AAACGTGGACAACACGGTCCGTCAATAATTTAAACAATACTACTACCTAAATATCACTAGAATTGCCCTTAAGGCGCCAATACTAATAAAAAAAGTTGATAAAATACAGGTGGACCAGTTAACCCTGTGACCCAATTAACCCCGACTTCCCCTACCTATTAATTTTCACAAAAGGCAAAATAGACTCACCGCAATTAGAGCTTCAGGTTGTAGGGGTTGGTTCTGTTGGTTTTGTTGTTGTTGTTGTTGATATCTGTCAGCAGCTTCAGTTAATAGTTCTAATTCTTGTTCTAATTGTCTGCAGGATGCGTTAGCAGTAACGTAGGCAGAAGCTAAAATAAAGCTTCCCAAAACTACAGATACGAGCACCACTGTCACAGCTACGATTTTGGCCACTTGTACTGATGCACGTTGTGGTCTTTGATATGCCTGAAAAAAAAAGCAGTGATTATACAGGGTGTCCCAGCTAAGACAGATCAATCGTTTTTGCCGTTATTATTAAAGCTATTGAAATAAGATTTATCTCAGTTAATATAAACCCAACAAGCTATAAGTATTCACAAACAAAAGTTTTCTACTAGCTTTTGTTTTCGAGATATATCTTATTTGACACCATTTTTAGCAATTTAAATACTAAGGTTTAAAAAATACTGCTGCCATCTTGTAAATTTTTTGTGAACTTTATGAAAAAAAGGTTGGTCCGGAAATAATCCCTAAGGGACCTTCGACCCACTTAAGGGTACATCTGAAAACTAGTTTTTATTTATTATCTCTGTAACCCCAAGACGGATTTTTTGCACATAATTTTAACCAGGGACGTGCAAATTGGGGGGAGATGTTACTTTTTTGCCCCAAACTTTTTTATACGTAGATTTTTTTACATTTTCTCAATGAAAAGATTATTTAGTTAAATATACATAAAAAAGATACTCTTTATGTAATACCTAAGGGCCAACCGTTTTCGAAAAAAATGCAATTAAAGCGGCAATTTCACGTTATAAGCATCCAAAATAGGAACTAAAAAAATCCCCAATAAAAAATTCAATATTGCAGGGTTATTCTACATTAAAAACTATAAAAATAGGCTCTTATACATCTAGATTCGAAAATCAGTTTTAAGGGTACTACAGCCTCTTAAAGGATAACAGTTTTTAAGAGATCGTAGCTCCCTTAAAAGCGATTTGTGGATATTTGTGTACAGGAACTTTTTTTCATAGTTTCCATTGTAGAATCGCCCTGCAGTATTAAATATTTAGTTGGCGCGTTTTATAGTTTCTAATTTGGATGCTCAGAACGTGAAATTTTCTCTTTGACTCAAATTTCATCGAGAACGGTTGGCCTTACTGTGTTACAAAAAGAGTCCTTTTTTATGTATTTTTAATTAAGGAATTACATTTTTTTCAGAAAAGGTCAAAAAATCTACGGATAAAAAGTTTGGGACAAAAAAGTGACATCGCCCTTCCCTTTTGCACCTCCATGGTTAAAATTACCAATAAAAAATTACATAAATGGATAGCCTTTATCAATGTTAAGGCATGTGCAAAAAATGGTTACTGAAGTTCATAGGGTTCCAGAGATATTAAATAAAAACTACTTTTCAGATGTACCCTTAGGAGGGTCGTAGGTCCCTAATTAAGGATAACCTTTATAGGATTTTTTTTTAATTTTTGGACCTAGAATCACCCCTTAAAATTTTGTACCTTATATCTGAATCACCCTTTAAACTATATTTTTTGTAATATTATAATAAAATAAAAATAAAAAAACACAAATACTTAGTCTTAGTAAGTGCCTACTCACAGGCTCGCATAAGAACATAAAACATATCAATGCGATGCTGTGATTGGCTTGATGCGCTGCAATGTATCTTGTAAGGCAATCACGGCATCGCATTCTTATGTTTTATGTTCTTATGCAAGCTTCAGGATAGGCCTTAACTAATGTATTATGTATGACAAAATTATAAATTCAATAAAAGTCTTCAGAATAATTTGCTAGAAGAATAAACATTCCAATAATATCTAGTAGGTGGTAAATACGAAATTATTGTGTGAACCATTACAATTGCTGTCATCATCATCTATGACTTGAATTTTAAATATTTTACATATCAGTGATGTTCAAAAAACTTATAGATTAAATTAAGTCGTTGGTTTCGGAGAAAAGCGAAAAACCAGAAGCGTGTCACTTTAGGGGTTGTTATTCTAAGAAAAAAAGGCGCAAACCCCTTTTCTTAGAAAAACAACCCCTGAACATGACGCGCCTCTGGTTTTTCGCTTTTTCTCCAAAACTATTGACTATTTAATGTATAAGTTTTTTGAACATCACTGAGCCTTTAATCTGTGTCTTATAGAGAGCATCATCCCAAAAAATATCAAAACTATATTAATTTTTTTCCGAGGGGTATCACCTTTGAGAATACATGTACGCTTTAGCTGACATTACCTCGACATTACAGACATTATGTCCTAGTGCGCATATGCGTAGACTTTTTACTATTTACGCCTGCGCGTAGACATTGCGTGCATGAAAATTTCTAAGTGAAAGGGGAGATAAGTTCTGAAACATGACATGGGATGGGTGTTTTTTATTTCTATAGTATTAAGGTCATATTCCTTAAACAAAAACTTAATCTTAAAAAAAGATTTTTTTTTAGTTATCAAAAATCATACAAGCAGTTTTTTCCCAGTGCAAAAAAGTACCACCAGTGGACCACTAGTAATGGTGTATAAAAAAATCAACCATTCATTCAAATACTGCGTCCAACTAAAGAATACTTACCACTACATGTGTTCATTTTTAAAGGGTCTCGGACCCTGGGTCCGTAACGAAATACTGAACCCGCCACTCCATAAAATATCTACTCTTCACTGGAGGGAAGTCCAATATACTTTGACGCACGGATCTGTGGCTACGGGAATTATGTTTAGAATGTGTATGCAAGTGGGAGGCCCGTTGCAGGCACGCACGCCTTATAACGCTTTTGACGGAAAGAAGAGAGCGCGAATCATTCCCCCCTCTTTCGTCCGAGACTTTCTTTCATGCGGAGAACTATGGTCTGTTTTTTCAAGCAAGATAATAAATAAAAAATCGCACAGTAATTATTTTTATCCAATACATACAGATAATTACGCTTTATTTTAAATAGATAAACTCAATAATAACCCCCACGTGGCTTTTACTTTATTGAGTGGATAATTATTTATTTTACCCACTCAACCGTCACTTGTCAAATTATTTTCTTGTAAATGTCATTAAAATTTTTAATAAAAATATGAATTCCTAAGCTATTTATAGGAAAAAACCTTGTATGGCACTCATGGGTAAACCGATATTGCCCTCTCGAAAATTAACCTGCTTGGCTGACGCCTCGCAGGTTAATTTTCTCATGGACAATATCTTACTTTACCCACTAGTACCATAAATAACTATTACAACAGGTTTGAATAGTATATGTTTGTATATAGAATATAGTTATGTTTTATAAAATAAACTACGCAGTATATTCGCACATCCAATATTCGAATCTGTTTTGAAAATATTTACTGTGCGATTTTTAATTTACTATCTTGCTTGAAAAAACAGACCATATACTATGTTTTTTTTTTATTAAAAATCCTATTTTTCCATAAAATGTAACATGTGTATCAATTAAAATTAAATACGTATTGACGTGCAATAAATATTTATCGAACTTAACTATCTTTTAACTCTTGGTTGTTAAGAAAGCGTAAAAAAACTGTTAAATAAAAAGAAAATTATGATTTATTGTTCACCTTACATAAATAAAAGAAACCTTCTTATTTTAATAGGTCAGGAACGAAATAACTATACAGGGTTATTTTAAAAATACCTACAGAACCTTTAACTTTTTTATTTAAAAAACTTTCGCAAAAAAAATGAACCGACTTCTGTCTCTAAAAAGTAAAAAATAAAAAATAAGCCGGTGCCAATTTCACCACTCCCTTAATTAAATACTAACAATTATTTATGTTGTTAAATTGTTTGCTGTGAAATTGGCACCGACTTATTTTTTATTTTTTACTTTTTAGAGACAGATTTCGGTTCATTTTTTTTTGCGAAAAGTTTATATTTTTTACTTTTTAGTGACATAGAACTTGTAGATCTGTAAGGTCATCTAAGCTAAATTATAGTTGCCCTTCCATCTCGGCAAGCTGCTGACGTCACAACGCACTATTAGTGCGTTGTGGCGTTATCATCTTAAAGATAAATTTCTAAAAAATAAATTTACTAGTATTTTTATTTCAGCGACCAAGAGTCCAACCAACCTTATTTAAACGAAATACTAAATAAAATTGTAAAATTGTAAAACTTTAAGCGTTAAGTAATAATTAAATAACGCCTTATGGTATAATCACAAATTTTATAATTTTCTCTTGTTATTTTAATATTGCTGGTCCACAGAATGAAGTTATGCCGCTAAAAGACTTTTAGCCTGCCGTAATATTTGAGTGACCCCTTAATCAAGTTATCCGATTTATCCGAGTTGTCCGATCATTTTCTAAAAATTTGGTTGGTATTAGAACCAAATTTAGCCGGTTTTAAGTGAAATTGCGTTAAGACGATTAGATTTATCTTGATTATCCACCTCAGGAATGTCCTCCTTAAGTAGCAAAAGGTTTCATCAAATTCCGTTCATCTGTTCCAAAATTATGCGGGAACAAACATAAAAAAAACAAAGTCACACGTCGAATTGATAACCTCCTCCTTTTTTGGAAGTCGGTTAAAAAACTAGTCAGGTTTTACTTCTTTGTGCCAAGATTAAAATTACAATTTATAAAAAATCACTTGAATTGCATTCATTTTAATCTCTACAATTAAAATAGAGGACAAGAGTATGGTTTATTCTCTAGAAATAAACTAAGTTTCCTGTAAAAAGTATATTGGTGGTAAATAAACCATAGTAATAATACTATTTATAACTTTTGATTATGGTAATTAGGTTCATTTATTACCTTTAACATACAAACCATTTGTTAAATAAAATGCCACAGGTTTCGTACAAAAATATTGACAGCTTTTTCCGATTCTTCAAAGTTAGCTAAGTTGGACTTATCACCGTTTGATCCTACATGCCTGAATTTATTTTCTAATTTAGCAGTACTATTAAAATTTACCATTTAATGATATTGGAACAACTAACACAACTCTATAGCAACGCATTTGTCTTCTATAATATCTGGAGATTCCCACCGATTACAATTCAAACCAAGTCTTTCTCTCTCAACATAAACATTCACCAAGCAAATTTATACATAGACGTGGGTGTCGTCAAGACTGTTTTGTATCAATTATTTTTTTTATGAATACCCAAATTACATACAGCGTATAATTAAGAAATATTCTACATCCAAAAATATGAAAAAAAAGTTCCTGTAAAGGCTGGTCCGGAAATGAGCACTAAGAGAGCTACAGCCCTTTTAGGGTTGTCTAAAAAATAGTTTTTATTGTATATCTCTGGAGCCCTATGAATTTTTTTTGCATATGTCTTAAAATTGAGAAAGTCATATAACAACGTAGAACCAACCGTTTTTAAGAAATCTGCAGTTAAAGAGATAATTTCATGTTCTGAGCATTAAAAATAAAAACTAACAATTGCGCAAATAAAGTTTTTAATAATGCAAGACGATTCTACATCAAAAAATATAAAAAAGATTCAGTTAAAAGAGCTATTACAAAAGCAGAAAGTTTGGTTGAATTTCTCCATGACTAAAATAATCATTAAATAAATTTATATTCGCCTATCAAGTTTATATTTCACACCGTTCAAAAGTTACGAGGGATGTACCATTTAAAAGAATAATCCTTTCACTGAAAAAAGGGATCCTTGGCGGTAATGGCATATGAAATTAGGCCAAATGCTTCGCACTCTTGAAACGTCCAAAAGTGCCTTCTCTTAACATGAAAATATAATTCACTTGCCAAGATCTTTTTGATTCTTTAACTTAAAATTATTTGATCTTGTGTGAAATGCAAGTGGTCTTGTCTCAAAAGAAAAATTCTTGGCCAAAGTATTTAAAATTAATGAATTTTTAACAATCTTAAAACAAGATAAATGGTTTTTGCCTCAAATGCGCCAGGTCCAAGAGAATTTTAGAAATATTTCAAAAGCGACACTTTTCTTGGGAGAAGATAAATACTTTTATTTAAAGATACAGATCTTTTAAGCAAAAAGAATCTGCCAAGAGTGTTGACTACTTTGAGCCAAGAACGTCATTTTTTTCAGTGTATATGTATATGTATAGGTATCATTATAAATGAATTAATTTAATTCTAATTCTTCCAATTAACATCTATCTATCTTATTCTTACCATTGTTTGCAATTTATTTTTAAAACTTTGGCTTGCATAGCCCACTTTCTATATTCATTAAAGCGCAGTGTTTTAATGGAAATCTTTGCTTATTTGTGGTTTTTACTTTCGAACTGCCTGTTATGGGAGTTTCCCATCATAAGCAACATAAATTCAAAAATTAGTGTTTATTTTACATTTAAATTTTTTATTTACGTTACGCCGCGTTACAGAGGGGGGTGCGTGTCAGTAAAAATGTTACGTAACACTTAAAAAATAATAAACTTATAAAATGTTTATTGGATCACGTTTTATCTATGATCCAGGCCTAAAGATACGGGTTCCTCTCAAATTTTATTGCACTCGGCGTAGTTAACAGTTCACTAAATCCCAACGAACTAATAACTCTTCTTTCTAGAATACGCATACCGTTAAAATAAAGCATCGCCAACATTTCGGTTTGTTTATAAACAAATAGTAGGTATATTCAGGCCTGCACAATAACAATTACCAGTAACTGGTATTGTTGTCTCTGTTAGAACAAAGATGTGCGAGTAAGACAGACGAATGTTTATGTTGCCGACGTTTTTGTCAGTTTTAACGAATGAAATGCCTATTCTAGAGAGAAAAGTTATTAGTTCGTTGCTAAATCCT
The DNA here is from genome assembly GCA_958510825.1 of Brachypterus glaber. Classification (NCBI taxonomy): domain Eukaryota; kingdom Metazoa; phylum Arthropoda; class Insecta; order Coleoptera; family Kateretidae; genus Brachypterus; species Brachypterus glaber. The sequence continues at coordinate 6,289,556 of OY294045.1, forward strand.
CTAAACAAAAACAAATTAGCGATGGAAAATCATAGCCAATAACCGGTTTTCGGTTAACCGGTTGCGGAAATTACATCAAACCAACCTCCACACTAAGAGCTCGTCACCGTAATAAATACCAAACGTTTTTGCTTATTCACGAAAGTTTAGTTAACATTCACTGGTTGTTACAGTAATACTTAACGTTCTTGTAGTTCTGGTAAAGCTAACAACCGATGTATGTTACCACATATACTGATATAAAAATTTAAAAAAATTACAAAATAAAAAAAACACACGTTTAAACTAATATCAAATATAATTTAAGATATTTAGATTTTTTTTCAAATTAATTTATTTTTTCTTGACTGTATTTTAAATTAACCCTTTTTTTATTTCTTATTTTTTTTTTCTTTATTTAAGCACGCACACAATTTAAATTTGATTCCCTTCAGTTCTTTTCACCCTCCCGCGCTACATTTGAATTCTCTGCTCTTCTTTCTGCTCTACTCCAGGTATATAGGGGAACAGGGGGCACAGTGAGTCACTTACTTTTTCAGAGCCCATATTTTTAAAAGTTTTAACAATAACTCAGATTTTTTTTCATACTACGTTTCTTTGATCTTTAAGCTAACATAATTTGCAGGTTTAAATTAAAAATGAATAGACCATGATTTTTTACAAGTACTTTTTTGACAGTATGTCATTTGATTCACTGAGCCCCCAGTACGGGGTACAGTGAATCACTGCAAGGGGTACAGTGAGTCAGTATGGGGTACAGTTAATCGTGATATTTAAATAAATTAAATCAATTTATTAATTAAAAAAAATGTTTATTTTAGATACCTACATAGTTAAATAAACTTAAATAAAATTAACGTAGGTAAATCAAAACCTTGAAAATGAAACTCTTAAGTAAGAAAAAAAAACAAAAGTCAAAATAAACTAAAGTAAATCAAGACCCTGAAAAACAATGTTAAATGTATACATTGATTGTATATTGTATAAAACCATTTTCAAAAAATCATCACCACCCCTAAGGGAGTGGATTTGGAAAAAAATAATTTCAAGATTTAGTTTTAGCAACCTTAAAAACCCCCATATTCAAATTTTCACGAAAATATTAAAAATATTTACCCCTCACCCATGCGGGGGTGGAGTTAGAATGTTTTTATTATCAGATTCGATTTCAACAATATTAAAAACCCTTATAATAAAATTTTTGTAAACAAATATTGTTCTCGCTCGGGATTGTTTTTGGTGAACAATCCCGAGCGAGAAGTTTTGGTAACATACCTGTATGCCAAAGTCTCTAGCTTAACGCGTTCTTAAGTTATCGTGCCCACAAGATTTTCTAGACAGACCAACCAATCTACCAACAATTTTTTTTTGCTTGAAATTTATTTATATCGACATAAAACGTCATAAAACGCAAAAATACGCAAACAATTTTTTTTTGCGAATACAGGGCTTTCCTAAATTTTGAAAAATTTCAAAATGGGAAAGTAAAATTCCTACAATAATTTTAATTATAAATATACAGGAACATTTAATCATAGTTGAGGCACAGTGGATCATGAGCCACTGTGTCCAATCGGTCTTTGACTCACTGTGTCCCCCCAGTATCCAGACCAGTTCAAAGTGGACATAAAAAAAGATACCAAATATCTGATAAATTTGTGTAAACACACATTTAAAAGTTAATAAAGAATATAAAAATGCCAAATTACACTGGAATTTACGTAAAAGTAGTACAAATATACCAAATTAACAGATTACCAAAAAAAATACTTTCATTATTTATTTTATGCAGCCACCTCTTCGCTTCAACACACGCCACGCAGGTTTGCCGGCAACTGACCCTTTATCTAGAGAAACGTCTTCTTAGCGCGCCATTAGAAAGCGGCGTTTCTAAAACTAATATTGGTAGAGTTATGGTCAACGATTCATTGTGCCCAATGAATCACTGTGCCCCCTGTTCCCCTATATAGTTTTAGTTCTTAAGCAATAAAGTAGTGTTATTCTAGGACACAACACAGGTTTTCCAAAACCTAGGTGTCAAACTTTATCGAAATTTTTAAATTTATTAAATTTATAAAACAATGTACACTGAAAAAAATGACGTTCTTGGCTTAAAGTAGTCAACACTCTTGGCAGTTATTCTTTTAGCTTAAAAGATGTGTATCTTTAAACAATAGTATTTATCTTGTCCCAAGAAAAGTGTCGCTTTTGAAATATTTTTAAAATTCTCTTGGACCTGGCGGATTTGAGGCAAAAACCATTTATCTTGTTTTAAGATTGTTAATAATTAAATAATATTAAATACTTTGGCCCAAGTATTTTTCTTTTGAGACAAGACCACTTGCATTTCACACAAGATCAAAGAATTTTAAGTTAAAGAATCACAAAAATCTTGGCAAGTGAATTATATTTTCATGTTAAGAGAACGCGCTTTTGGACGTATTCAAGAGTGCGAAGCATTTGGCCTAATTTCATATGGCATTACCGCAAAGGATCCTTTTTTTCAGTGTACATGTAAAACTTAAAAAAAAACTTATTATAACATATGCAACCAACAAAAAGTAAAGTTATAGTAACTCGTCAAAAAAAAAAAAAGAAAAAAGAAAAATATATAATTTTAAGATTACCGCAGAAAAATTAAGAAATCAGACCACACGTTTGTAAACTTGGCGTAAAGAACACAAAGTTAAACAACAAATGTTTGGAATCAAAATAAATGTTTTTAAATAATATCTATTTACTATTAAAGATGATTTTAATTATTATTTATGTAGACGTAGTACTGATGCTCCAACCACAAAATTACATTCCCACAAAAGATCAACGGTCATGGCAAGTTTTTATTACTTATTCTATGTTAGATTTACGTTTTTTTGCTAGTCGTACCTGGTACCAATGAATACAGACATTTATTTTTATTTGATATATATTTATATACATACACGGTGTATTTGAAATAGGGCCCGAAATTTTAAAGGGTTAAAATATGACAAAAAGTTCCTATAAACATATGTCTAAAAATGCGTCGTAAGGGAGCTAAGCCCCTTTGCAAGTGGCTAAAAAAATCGGTTTTTATTTAATAACTCCGGAACCCTTTGAGATATAGCAACAAGGTTTTGCACGTATATTAATCTTAATAAGGCCCATCTTCGTATTTTATTTGCATGTACTTAATTTAACCAGGGGTATCCGAAAGGTGGGGGCCTTGTCAGTTCTTTGTTTCAAACTTTTTCTGTGCAACTTGTTTGGATTTTTATTTTCGAAATATGATTTCTTAGGTCAAAATACATAAAAATGAACTTGTAATCATGTAGGATTAACCGATTTCGAGAAAAATTTATTTGAAGCTGAAATTTTACGGTTTGGGGGCGAAAAATTAAATACTAAAATATTGAAAACAAAAATTTCAATTATGCAGGGTTATTCTATATCAAAAACTAAGAAAAAAAGTTTCTATACATTTAAGTCGAAAAATCGCTTTTAAGGCTACTATGGCCCTTTAAAAATGGTGCATTTTTAGGAGACCATAGCTCCCTTAGGATTGATGTTTATAAGTACCCGTATATGAGTTTTTTCTTAGTGTTTGATTTACATTCACACTGCATCATTGAAATTTTGGTTTTCAACATTTTAGTATTAAATTTTTCGTCCTCGAACCGTGAAATTTCACCTTCAAATTATTTTTTTTTTATGTATTTTGACCTGAAGAATCATATTCCAAAAATAAAATTACAAAAAAGTTATAAGTATATGAAAATAACACACGAAGATGGGCCTTATTAAGATTAGTTCACTTGCAAAACCTAGTTGCTATATGTCAAAGGGTTCCTGAGTTATTAAATAAAAACCGAATTTTGTATATGAAAATAACACACGAAGATGGGCCTTATTAAGATTAGTTCACTTGCAAAACCTAGTTGCTATATGTCAAAGGGTTCCTGAGTTATTAAATAAAAACCGAATTTTTTAGCCACTTTCAGAGGGGCCTAGCTCCCTTACGACGCATTTTTAGACATATGTTTATAGGAACTTTTTGTCATACATTATGATGTAGAAAAGTCTTAGTCTTAGGATTGATGTTTATAAGTACCCGTATATGAGTTTTTTCTTAGTGTTTGATTTACATTCACACTGCATCATTAAAATTTTGGTTTTCAACATTTTAGTATTAAATTTTTCGTCCTCGAACCGTGAAATTTCACCTTCAAATTATTTTTTTTTTGTATTTTGACCTGAAGAATCATATTCCAAAAATAAAATTACAAAAAAGTTATAAGTATATGAAAATAACACACGAAGATGGGCCTTATTAAGATTAGTTCACTTGCAAAACCTAGTTGCTATATGTCAAAGGGTTCCTGAGTTATTAAATAAAAACCGAATTTTGTATATGAAAATAACACACGAAGATGAGCCTTATTAAGGTTAGTTCACTTGCAAAACCTAGTTGCTATATGTCAAAGGGTTCCTGAGTTATTAAATAAAAACCGAATTTTTTAGCCACTTTCAGAGGGGCCTAGCTCCCTTACGACGCATTTTTAGACATATGTTTATAGGAACTTTTTGTCATACATTATGATGTAGAAAAGTCTTAGTCTTAGGATTGATGTTTATAAGTACCCGTATATGAGTTTTTTCTTAGTGTTTGATTTACATTCACACTGCATCATTGAAATTTTGGTTTTCAACATTTTAGTATTTAATTTTTCGTCCTCGAACCGTGAAATTTCACCTTCAAATTATTTTTTTTTTTTTGTATTTTGACCTGAAGAATCATATTCCAAAAATAAAATTACAAAAAAGTTATAAGTATATGAAAATAACACACGAAGATGGGCCTTATTAAGATTAGTTCACTTGCAAAACCTAGTTGCTATATGTCAAAGGGTTCCTGAGTTATTAAATAAAAACCGAATTTTTTAGCCACTTTCAGAGGGGCCTAGCTCCCTTACGACGCATTTTTAGACATATGTTTATAGGAACTTTTTGTCATACATTATGATGTAGAAAAGTCTTAGTCTTAGGATTGATGTTTATAAGTACCCGTATATGAGTTTTTTCTTAGTGTTTGATTTACATTCACACTGCATCATTAAAATTTTGGTTTTCAACATTTTAGTATTAAATTTTTCGTCCTCGAACCGTGAAATTTCACCTTCAAATTATTTTTTTTTTGTATTTTGACCTGAAGAATCATATTCCAAAAATAAAATTACAAAAAAGTTATAAGTATATGAAAATAACACACGAAGATGGGCCTTATTAAGATTAGTTCACTTGCAAAACCTAGTTGCTATATGTCAAAGGGTTCCTGAGTTATTAAATAAAAACCGAATTTTGTATATGAAAATAACACACGAAGATGAGCCTTATTAAGGTTAGTTCACTTGCAAAACCTAGTTGCTATATGTCAAAGGGTTCCTGAGTTATTAAATAAAAACCGAATTTTTTAGCCACTTTCAGAGGGGCCTAGCTCCCTTACGACGCATTTTTAGACATATGTTTATAGGAACTTTTTGTCATACATTATGATGTAGAAAAGTCTTAGTCTTAGGATTGATGTTTATTAGTACCCCTATATGAGTTTTTTCTTAGTGTTTGATTTACATTCACACTGCATCATTGAAATTTTGGTTTTCAACATTTTAGTATTTAATTTTTCGTCCTCGAACCGTGAAATTTCACCTTCAAATTATTTTTTTTTTTGTATTTTGACCTGAAGAATCATATTCCAAAAATAAAATTACAAAAAAGTTATAAGTATATGAAAATAACACACGAAGATGGGCCTTATTAAGATTAGTTCACTTGCAAAACCTAGTTGCTATATGTCAAAGGGTTCCTGATTTATTAAATAAAAACTGAATTTTGTATATGAAAATAACACACGAAGATGGGCCTTATTAAGATTAGTTCACTTGCAAAACCTAGTTGCTATATGTCAAAGGGTTCCTGGGTTATTTAATAAAAACCGAATTTTTTAGCCACTTTCAGAGGGGCCTAGCTCCCTTACGACGCATTTTTAGACATATATTTATAGGAACTTTTTGTCATACATTATGATGTAGAAAAGTCCAAACCCCTTAAAATTTCGGACCCTATTTCAAATACACCCTGTATACACTTAAATTATTAAATTATTTCAAATACATCCTGTATGTACTTAAATTTAATTTTCTATTATTATTTTAAATTATTTATGTTTCTAAGAATATATAATATAATATATAATATAAAACATATTATGTTTGCACTTTAATTACAATTCTAAAATTGTTTTTTTCCATCCATTATTTTAAAAAATTAGCATTATAGGGAATTATATGGAATATTAATAACTTACGTCTATTGTTTAAATTGTTATGTAAACTGAATTTTAAAAGAAAGTATAAAATATTATTAAATAAATTATGTGAGTTTTTATAAAAATCTTACAATAGTTATAATTGTCACACCTATTAGAGGCAGAACAATAGTGGAAAATATACTTAACAATTATAAAATATCCATGCAACGTTTAAAACAATATAATATTTTATTTTAAATTAAATGGTTAATAAATATTTATTAGCAGCCATTTATGTTCTGCCGACTAAATGCCAATAATTAAAACACTTAAGCATAGTACTTAACTAAGGGCTAGCTAATATTTTTTAGTAGTAATATCATAAGTGCATGTTGAATTATCGATAAATTTTTTACTGTATTAAAAAAATATTTTGCTTGGCAATTTTTTGAGTCCAAAGTCCAAAGTCCAAACAATTTCCTTAAGCAAAATGCTTTTTTATATACAGTAAAAAAAATATGTATAATTCAACATGCACGAATGGTATTTTAAAAGACTATTTCACAAACAAAATAAGGAAGTATATAATTTTACCATGTTTAATGTTGTTTCATATTTAAATTAAAAATTTAAGAACTAAACAACAATATTACTTTACAACTATAATTAAAAATTTAAATCTCAAATTTGCCGCGCTTTTTAAAACCACTATATTCACTTGTTCGAGGATGTTGCCAAAAATACGTTAAAAAAATGACAGTTTCAAATCGAGTTCAATGTCGCAAAAGTGTTTATTTGCAGCCTTAAACCCTACCCAATAATCAAAACTCCCTGAATTATTTCCAGGTAATGCCTCTTTTATTGACCTGAAGACTGGACTATAACTGGAAATATGCTGGGTACTGTTTATGTAAAATTCGTTGATAATTTTTTAAATAAACAAAGTAATTTGCGTATATGCATACAAGGTTTTTTCATAGTGTTTATAAACATTTGCCTTTCACTTGTAATCCATAAATTTTGCATATTACAAAACTCATCCTGCTTTCTACAGAAATATCGTACATAGATCACCAATTAAAAAAAATAGGGTGTCCATTTTATTGGGTCAGCACTGCAGCGACGACTACAAACCATAAAAAAAGATTGATTTAATCCAATCCATTGTTCAATTCTAAAATGTCGTAAAGTGTTTACTTATACTAATAGTATAGTATAATACGATTCACAGCGCAAGCGCTAGAATAGTGGTGGTGGTGGTTCAAGAAACGTTATGGTGTACTAAATTATCACACCAAATTTCATAAAAATCGGTCTGATAGTTTTTGCACAATAATTTTGCAATCCAGATTAAAAAAAATTGCAAATTTTCAAAATTCAAAATTATGCAAAACTGAACATAAAGCCCCTAGATACTTAAAAATTTAAACACATAAAAGAGTATAATGTAATTATCATTTCTAGTGATATTCTGGACCTATTGATCAAAAATATAGAATCATATCCGATTTACCCAAACATGGGTGTTTTAAAACAGATACCGCCTGGTCTAATCGTGAAAAATAGGCTATGTCATTCTAACCGGAATTTTACCAAATATGGTAAAATCCCCGCATTGTTACAGGTCAAATTCCAGCACCAAAATAGGTAAAATCAGAATTCCGGTAGGGATGAGTGGTAATTTTGTCTTTCTTTTTGAACCTTTGGTACGTTCTTGTCGCGAAAAGACCGTTTAGGTGGAGCCAGTATGGTTAACGTGGACAGTGTTTTTAATAGTATTGAATAATTTCTAAAGTATTATTAATTTGAGCCATTTCGCCTCAATGATTATTTATATCGATAAAAAATCTAAAACAGAAATTAAATTAAAATGTTCTTATCAGGCCCACCTATTTCTAGATGCGTTGGTAAGGTATTGCGTTTAAAATAATACTTATCTGCTATATCTTCTTTACAGAAAAAAATATTATTAGTCAATACCTTACCAAAAAAAAATAAATAAATCATTAAAATAATTAAAAAAGAACGAAAAACTGAAAGTTAACTTCTAACGTTTCGGGATTTAATCTGATCCCGTTTTCAAAGAAAATTATTAGTTTTTAAAAGAATTTGAGGCGAAATGGCTCAAATTAATAATACGGTAAATATATATATACGCCTCAAATAAATTATAGATTCTATTTGAATAATTTTTATTTAAATTGGAATGTGGTAGAGACATCATACATATGAGATTCGTCTTTCTCAACTGGTAATTTTTTATATCGTGAGCTGGCCAAATTATTCGAAAGAAAAAAGCCAATAGCCAATAAATAATAGATTAGTTTGGACTTTTTTTTAGATTTCGTGAGTGACAACCAGTACTCGGCGAATTTCCAGTACTAGCATAGTAACGAGTAAGGTGGGAAAAAAAGTTATCGATAATGTAACGACATAAATCGTCACTTTGTAATATAGCAAGGGTTAATTAAACTATTCGTTTACTTACGTTATAATTTATGTTTATTTTGTATATAAATAGTTACGTACGTACAGAACTATTTTGTATCTGGGACTATTTTGTAACAGGAACTGAATTCTAACCATATGGGTCTCTATTCCATAGTTCTACCTGAAAATAACATAAAGAAAACATAATTAGAATATGATTTTTAATAATAAAGAATCATATGACTTATTTCTCTATAATACATTTGTCTATGGACTTACCTGGTTTTTATATGTTTCAGAGTCTATTGAGGGTTGGATTTCACTGGCTTTCACCTGTAGCTTGTCTCTCTTGTGGAAAGTTGTGTATGATTATCCCTTCGGGATAATCCAGAATTTGTTGAAAATAGTTTGCTGGAACTGCTCACTTAGATTCAGTATTTTGTTTATACTTAGTTCACAGGACACTTAGTATTCTGTTCGTATTTTTATTAGTTTTGCTGATAAACAATAAGTATTGTTTATATTTGTTTCTTAGAGTAATATTTTGAGGTTAGATATCTATCATCACTAATACGGATTTAGTAGGAAACATTCTTTTAATTAGTTATTATTTTTGGTGTCGTTTCAGTTACCTTTATTAGGAATCCTATACGGTAAAACTGTAGTTGATAATGACTTGCATAGATGTCGCTAATAGTTCAGAAATAGGATTTTATTCACCTGAAGGGTTCATACCGGTTGATAAGGTCGATTTTCGCTCTTTCTTGATGAACTCTGTACAATGGTGGTCTCATTTTGACGAGTGTTTATTTTCTGTAATCATCGAAGTAATCCTTCATGTATTTTTATTTAAAGTTAGTGAAAATGAATATTTAAACAATGCGGAAGATATTATAACTGATATTTTATACAATTACGCATCGAAGACTTAGAATGAGACGTAAGTTAAGTTTTTCTGTTTCTTAGAATATTTCTGACATATAATTATTGTTTTAGCACCATTATTACCATTAATTAAGCACCATAAAGCACCATTATTACCATTAATTAATTACCATTAATTACTCACCAATTCTATACCATTAATATGGAATTACATTAATTTGGGTTGAAGTTTATTTTGGTATATTTGATATACAAGTTCTCCGCATGGAGTGATGTTCTGTTGGAACATGGTTCTGTAATTTTTGGCATAGATAAATTCTATGTAACCGTCTAGCAGACAATTTTATATTGGACATAATTTTCAAAAGCATATTTAATCCCGGACAACATTTTCAATCGTACATTTTATCCTGGAAGATAATTTTTCCAAAGTAGATGGGACAGCCTATATTTTTTTTTCTTTCATTTGAGAAATGAATTCATCAGCATAGGGGAGACTTGCACAGATGGAGACGATGGAATTCATACCTCATGGATTTTGCAGAAACCAGCTAAGTACTCTTTCTGAAAACTTTTGAAAGCAATATTTCATATTTTTAAATTCTTTTATTTCAATATTTTTATAACTGTAAACTTTATCAGATCTGATATAGTATTGATTAATACTATATGCCCTTCTGGCTTTTGTTCATTTTTAGGTACTTATTTTTTTTAAAACATTTAATCTCATTTATTAATTATTAAATATCATACTTTTGATTAAATGATTTCTAATTTAAGCATGACTTTTATACACTGCAAGAAATGATTGTTGTTTACATACATTTCTTGGTGCTTGCTGAACTTCATGTTTTCTTTATACATTTAAGTCGAATGATTTCTGAATTTAGTAAATTTTATTAAGATTTCTTTAATTATATCTTAATATAATTACACATATATTTTATATATATTAATACATTACTTGATGTGCTTTCATTAAGTTTATTTATAATAAATTACTCAAATGAATTATCTTATTTTATTTAGGGGTTATATTTTCTCAAACTGAAAAGCTTAAGTATTTACACTAGGTTGTTACTTACCTAAAGGAGTAAAAGCTAAAGTAACTGGCGCCCCTAACAACATTAATCAATTCTTTCTATTTTTTCCCTTGCCCATACCCATTGCTCCGCTGTCAAAACTAGCCGTTGGCAGTGAACGTATTAATTACGGTACACTAATATTGGCGCCCAAGAACGTGGTATTTGGATAGATAGAACACTTGTTTTTTTAATTTTACTCCATTTTTCTCAGTGTATTTTTTATAAAAATCTAAAGCTTATTTTTTTCAGTGTAACTTAAAGTTCATTTTGAGAAAAACTACATATAACTGTTGAATAAAATATTTTTTGTTGAAAATTAAGTCAAATTAGAGTTAATCTGATAAGATATATCAGATATGTGTTTTTTATGTTTATTCTGAATTTTATGGAATAACATGGAATAGAGAAATTTTGGCGTGGGTTCAGTTTTTCTAGAAATTATCGTTTATTCAATAGAAATAAATGGATAATAGGGTATTTATTTATGCGAAGGATATGAATAAATATTAGCTAATTTTGTAGTTTTGGAGACTATTTATAATTATTAATTTGTCCAATTGAGATAAATAATAATTTAGTATTTTTTTGACATATTTGGGAAATTTTCCAAAGTATGCAAAAACTTTGTTGAACAGTGTACACAAAAAAAAAATAATTTGTGGTACAGTATAAATATTTTATTATTAAAATAAATATTTTGAGTAAATTAAAGTTAATTTTGAAAAATAAATATTCAAAATGGACGATTTAGATAAAATGGAAATTAGATTTTTGACTGCAAAAATGGTAAAAATTTAGCAAAAATAGGTCTAGCTTTACGAACGTCTGTAAATGAAGTTACGGGGTATACGCCGGCATTTCTTAATTTTGGGAGGAATGTACCTATCACAGGAACTTATTATGGCAAAATGACATCAACTGATGGTGTTAAATTAGAACCTTGTGACAGAGACTCGTATAGCCAAGACTTGGGAAATCTTAAAGAGATTTTTGTTGATGTAAAGAAATATTTACATGAAGCTTATGAACGTAATAAGCGTACTTATGATTTGCGCAAGCGTGAAGTAAATTTTGATATAGGTGAAAAAGTTTGGAGACGAAACAAAGTACTCTCAGATGCTAGTAAAAGTTTTGCTGCAAAACTTGCTCCAAAGTACATACTTTGCAAAGTTGTTGCGAAAAAGTCAAAGTTAGTGTATATTTTGGAAAATGCAGATGGTCATAGAGGCGACTGGCATGTTAAAGATCTAAAGAAATATTTTGGATCGAATAGTGACATTTCAGTTGGCTAGATTTGATTAAATAAGAATATATTCTTAGTATCATTCAGAATGATATTTAAAAAATATCAATGTATTGAAAATATTTAAAGGGTACCCAAAACTTTTGTATATAGTAGTAAAAAAAATATATAAATATATTTTTTGTAGAAGAGAATTCTGGTGCACACAGTCAAGTCTTATTTCTATTTTTTTATCTTGATAAAACTTAGCTAAAAAGAAAAACAAAATTAATTATGACAATTACCTGATTATGACAATTACCTGTTTATGTCACACACCGATAAAGTCCCAAAATTATGTTCTACATAAGAGTAGGCGGATGATACACGTAGTTATCAAGCTTAGCTATTGTTAATTATCAAGTAGTATTTCAAATGATTTACATAAAGTATTGTATTTTTTGTTGATTTATTAAATAAAATATAGTATATATTTTAGCTATTTAAGTTAAATAGTTTTAGAGTTTGGTATAAAAATATTTTTTGTATATTAAATATTTTTATTATTTTTGGAGGGGGCATGTGTAACGACATAAATCGTCACTTTGTAATATAGCAAGGGTTAATTAAACTATTCGTTTACTTACGTTATAATTTATGTTTATTTTGTATATAAATAGTTACGTACGTACAGAACTATTTTGTATCTGGGACTATTTTGTAACAGGAACTGAATTCTAACCATATGGGTCTCTATTCCATAGTTCTACCTGAAAATAACATAAAGAAAACATAATTAGAATATGATTTTTAATAATAAAGAATCATATGACTTATTTCTCTATAATACATTTGTCTATGGACTTACCTGGTTTTTATATGTTTCAGAGTCTATTGAGGGTTGGATTTCACTGGCTTTCACCTGTAGCTTGTCTCTCTTGTGGAAAGTTGTGTATGATTATCCCTTCGGGATAATCCAGAATTTGTTGAAAATAGTTTGCTGGAACTGCTCACTTAGATTCAGTATTTTGTTTATACTTAGTTCACAGGACACTTAGTATTCTGTTCGTATTTTTATTAGTTTTGCTGATAAACAATAAGTATTGTTTATATTTGTTTCTTAGAGTAATATTTTGAGGTTAGATATCTATCATCACTAATACGGATTTAGTAGGAAACATTCTTTTAATTAGTTATTATTTTTGGTGTCGTTTCAGTTACCTTTATTAGGAATCCTATACGGTAAAACTGTAGTTGATAATGACTTGCATAGATGTCGCTAATAGTTCAGAAATAGGATTTTATTCACCTGAAGGGTTCATACCGGTTGATAAGGTCGATTTTCGCTCTTTCTTGATGAACTCTGTACAATGGTGGTCTCATTTTGACGAGTGTTTATTTTCTGTAATCATCGAAGTAATCCTTCATGTATTTTTATTTAAAGTTAGTGAAAATGAATATTTAAACAATGCGGAAGATATTATAACTGATATTTTATACAATTACGCATCGAAGACTTAGAATGAGACGTAAGTTAAGTTTTTCTGTTTCTTAGAATATTTCTGACATATAATTATTGTTTTAGCACCATTATTACCATTAATTAAGCACCATAAAGCACCATTATTACCATTAATTAATTACCATTAATTACTCACCAATTCTATACCATTAATATGGAATTACATTAATTTGGGTTGAAGTTTATTTTGGTATATTTGATATACAAGTTCTCCGCATGGAGTGATGTTCTGTTGGAACATGGTTCTGTAATTTTTGGCATAGATAAATTCTATGTAACCGTCTAGCAGACAATTTTATATTGGACATAATTTTCAAAAGCATATTTAATCCCGGACAACATTTTCAATCGTACATTTTATCCTGGAAGATAATTTTTCCAAAGTAGATGGGACAGCCTATATTTTTTTTTCTTTCATTTGAGAAATGAATTCATCAGCATAGGGGAGATTTGCACAGATGGAGACGATGGAATTCATACCTCATGGATTTTGCAGAAACCAGCTAAGTACTCTTTCTGAAAACTTTTGAAAGCAATATTTCATATTTTTAAATTCTTTTATTTCAATATTTTTATAACTGTAAACTTTATCAGATCTGATATAGTATTGATTAATACTATATGCCCTTCTGGCTTTTGTTCATTTTTAGGTACTTATTTTTTTTAAAACATTTAATCTCATTTATTAATTATTAAATATCATACTTTTGATTAAATGATTTCTAATTTAAGCATGACTTTTATACACTGCAAGAAATGATTGTTGTTTACATACATTTCTTGGTGCTTGCTGAACTTCATGTTTTCTTTATACATTTAAGTCGAATGATTTCTGAATTTAGTAAATTTTATTAAGATTTCTTTAATTATATCTTAATATAATTACACATATATTTTATATATATTAATACATTACTTGATGTGCTTTCATTAAGTTTATTTATAATAAATTACTCAAATGAATTATCTTATTTTATTTAGGGGTTATATTTTCTCAAACTGAAAAGCTTAAGTATTTACACTAGGTTGTTACTTACCTAAAGGAGTAAAAGCTAAAGTAACTGGCGCCCCTAACAACATTAATCAATTCTTTCTATTTTTTCCCTTGCCCATACCCATTGCTCCGCTGTCAAAACTAGCCGTTGGCAGTGAACGTATTAATTACGGTACACTAATATTAAAATTAAAAACTTTCATATTCTTAAAAGATAAAAATCGAATATCGGGTTTTTCTTTGAAAAACAGTGATTTATATATATATAGTCAATATTGTTGTGTGTAACAAATTAGTCGTCAAATGTTTCGATTTAGAGACCTTTATAAAAATTTCCCTCATAATTCGGCAAAATTATTCCGTAAGCCTATGTTTCTGTGTTTATTTTCAACGTTGGTGAGTCATAACTGAGTTTGCGCACAACGAGTGTGTTAATTGTACAATCCAGACTGCAGTGTGAGAAAATAATAAGAAAATATGACATTTTCCCCATCATTACAACAGTGTATATCTACTTATAAAAAAACGAAATGATGATACCAGTAAACCACCAGCAGAGTTAACGAACTTTGCAAAACTTTCTATTTTATGATTCCTACAAGGAAGGTACAGTCCATGACATACAAATTATTACAAGAAGTAAGTATACACTGTACTTAAATAAAGTAAATGCCTAATTCCAAGTCCAGCCCACTGCTGTTTAGCATACAAAACAAATGAAAATAGCCATTGAAATGATAAACAATGGTACTATTGAAATCTTGGTCCAATCAAGTTGATTGTAAAAAGTGTTAAAATAATTGATGATCTTGTACTAGAAATAAGGCAGTCTACTTAATTTAATTGCATAATAAATCAAGCTGAAACGGGTACCCTTTCTAGACGGCTGACAATATCTTTAAATAGCTATATCCGGGATATTAACAGTACTAAAGTTTATTTTTTTAAGGTATAGTTATTTTAAATTTGCCGCTAAATACTCCACAAAGTACACTGAAGCATGTAGCTTGTTTTGAATGTCAACATAAAAAAAAATATAATTTTTGTTTACTTACTTTGTTTTTATAATGTTTTGATGTAAAAAACGAGAATTGATAAAAACACTTTTGTATTCCTGCAGAAACAAAATTTGCTTATAAAATCGCTTTTATTCCAATAATATAGAGGAATAAACCATTGTTTTGTTCTCGTTAATGGCACGTCAAAGTTTTACGGTTATGTAAATTGGGCCTAGTCATTTACGACGCATGCGTATCTTACGTTGCTATGGTAATTTCGAGATTGTTTACAAGCGGGACGGTTTAAAATAACTGTAATAACTGGTGGTTAGTGGTAGTAGAATATGGATTAGTATAGGAAACTTCAACATGTATCTTTAATACATTTATTATAACTAACGGTGGCCACACACAAACATACAAATATACATATATATATCAACTTGACACTACGTGACTAGAATACTGACTAACGGATATATGTCCGTCAAGACGGCGCTTGGATGCGCACGATCCGATGCGCATGCGCCGGGATATTACAATAACTATACCTTAAAAAAATAAACTTTAGGAGAGAACTGGACTAGTTTACGCAGGGGTAAGTTGTTGCATACTGAGATTAACCGCTGCTTTATAAAACTGTAATTTATTTGACTGCTCGTTGTCGTTTGTCGAGACCTCATAAAAAAAAATCAAAACTTTAATACCCTATAATTTTTTCCATGTTTTATCTTATAATAATATTACTGAAGCATGCAGCTAAAATTACCATCTGGTCAATTAAAAAAAAAGAAAAAACTGACTGAAAATTGCGACAATTAGCCCTGGTCACCGGGGCATTGTGCAACCCCAGCACTAGGTCACTCCTAGTCAGGGAGTGTGCAGAAGCCTTGGAAGAGTTAGCAAGGACCAAAAACGTTCAACTGGTATCGGTACCGGGTCATAGTGGAATTCCCGGACACGAGAAGGCAGATGAACTTGCAAGACTCGGATCAGGGATGGCTTGCACAGGGCCGGAACCTATATTGGATGTTACAAAGAAGCAGGTAAAGACCGCTCTCGATAAGTGGGCTTATACCAAGCTAAAGGAGCAATGGAGGGCGGTCGACGGTTGCCGGCAAGCTAGGCACTTCCTGGCTGGCCCAAGCAAATCAAAGACCGACTGGTTGCTGGAAAAAGGAAGAACTGCACTCAGACAACTTGTAGGGGTCCTCACGGGCCACTACAGGCTAAGGAAGCACCCGGCAACAATGCGGATTCTAGAGAGTCCGCACTAAAAAGCCCAGAGTGCGAAGAGGATGAAACATCCTCTCATTACTTAGCCGAGTGTGTCAGATACGACAGGATCAGATTGCAAGTCTTTGAAACTCAAAGACTCAACCAAGAGGAACTAAGAGATCTCCCCTGGGCCAATATCCTAACCTTTATTGAAAGGACGGGCAGGTTCAAGGAGTACTCAAATTAGTAAATGGCTGGGATTGCCTGGGGTGACAAAAAGGGCCAGAAATGGCCCAGTTGTCCGGCTTTGGCCAACTCAAAATTTACTACTACTACTACTAGCCCCGGTCACCCCTACTTTAAAAATTTTGCTACGCAAGCCTGTGTAATCAATAAGTATAAAATTACTTGAGAAATCTATCGTAAATTTTTAAATATCCTATTTATTTTAATGTTTATTGAACATCAGTTGATGCGAGAAATGATTTTTAAATTAACTTAAGCTTTCAAATTTCACTTTTTGTTTGATATAATTTTTTCTTTTAACCCTTATAGTAGCTGGTAATAGTGCAGATTATCTATTCTAAATTATTTGTAATCATGTCAGTCAATTAGGAAACGTTCAAGTATTACGTAACGCAAATTGTACCAAAATTGATACACTTCATACCCTGGTTCTCGCGTTATTATAGATTATAGAGATTTCACATTTTGGCTACCCCCCCTAATGGGGGGTGTGTTAGGGGGGTAGCCAAAATATGAAATCTCTACAGCCTTAGATAACGGGAGAATCGGTGTATGAAGTGTATGGATTATGGTACAATTTGAGTTACGTAATACGAACGACTTTTTTAACCCTTTAGGTGTCTTTGGGATACTATCATCCCACCGACTTTGTATTCCTTCCAAAGCTGTGCCCAGCAAAGAAATCTATTCCCTTAATTATTTTAAATTATTAGTATACTGTTTACAAACAATAAACTAAACACATAAGAATTCAATTCCTTTAAAGCCCACAAAGAAATAAATTATTTCAATTTTGGTATCAATATATAATTGTTTTTTTCAATTTTTTAGCCAAATTACTCATCGTAGGATAAAAGTGGTTATGAACAAATTTGTAGCTCTTGAAATGCTCTATAACTTTTATATAATTTATAAGATATGAAACTAAAAGAATTTCAAGAGCTTCAAGTATGCTCATAACCACTTTTATTGTCCGATGTATAATTTGGCTATTTTTGAATTAACTCAATTGTTATTATCAAATATATTAATATATCAAAAAAATTATCCTTAAAACAATTGATTATGTGGATTTGTATCGTAAGATGCATATTAAGCAACTCACCCCTAAAATTCAAGATAGCGGACAATCCTTACGCAAATCACCGGGTGAAAAACTAACAGGAGTGTTCTGTTACCATCCACTACTACCTTTTAAAATATTAGCCCGTGTTACATTTATTGCACTTTATATTTATTATCTGACTGGACTATAACAACTTAGATAAAAATTATATCCTAAGTACACTTTTATTAGTTTTTTTTTAGAAAGTGGAAATCAATTTAATTAAATAGTGCACTAGTGGTAAACCACTTGCCAATTTTGGTTTTCTAGTTTATTTCATAATAAATATATCAATCATTTACACTGTAACAATCACTTGCAGATATATTTAATAGTAAATATATTTATTATTAATTAATTAATTGATAATTTTATAATTATAATTATTCTTAACTATAAATGTTGTTTGATTTTCTACATTTTTTTCTTCATTATTTCCTACATTAGAAAGTATTTAGATATCACCATAGACTAAAATAATCCTTTTCACCACGAGAGAAACAAAGAGCTATTCAGGGCAAAAATGTCAAATACTTGGGGGTTATCCTAGATAAAAAACTAAACTGGAAGCAACCTGTTCATAATATCGTAGCGACTTCTGTAGTAATTACGTCGGTGAAGCTAAAGAATGCATTTTTTTCATTTCAAACAATCTCTTTAAAGGAATCCTATGTTGTATAGCCCTGATACAAGAATGCAATTATTTCTAGTCGACACTCCCATGCAACAAGGATGTAACTCAAGTTAGACCCATTTTGAGTTATACTCATAGGTAAACACCTTGAAAAAAGACACACATGGTGGTACTACTCAGATTTCTCCATAGACCATGTTAACCCAAAATTTACCTAAACACACTAAAGTAAGAAATTCTAATTTTGAATATTATCAGAAACAAGCAATAAATAAACAATAAATACTTATACAGTTAAATAGAAAATGTTATAAGCTTTTAAATAATGTATAGCATGGCTTCCTTCTCCACTTTAATCATTTCCCCACCCTTAAATAAGAAAAAAAATATTTTAGAAATTTAGCTGTCGTGAAAAATGACAATATATGAGTTACGGCTTTGTTGCTTGGGGGTATCGTAGTATCTAGAGCTAAATTTTCATTTTGATCACGTATGTTTTGCTGTAATAAAAACAAATGATCTGATATAAGATGTCACGATTATATACATATACGAGCATCTAATGTAACACATATCTATTTTTAACCTAAAATATTATAATTTACTGACAAAACATTTTTATCCTTGAGTTTATCTTACGCATATGGGGGATCTCAAACATAAAATAATTTAATTTTAAAGTATTTAATCGCAAACTACTATATAATGAAAATTAGAATTTAGGGGCTTCCATAGAAGTGGAACTAAGAAGTAAGAATTTATCTTTCATGTTCTTGACGAATTTTAATCACTTTTATTTAATATGTTATTCTTAAGTTAAGAAGCAACTGTTTTAATTAAGCACAATCTCACTAGAACCAATAAAATACGAATTTCCCACTATACAACACCTTTATAGGGAGCATAGTCCCAAAATATCAATACAATTTTTCCGCTAATTTTCCTAATTTTCCCGAACTATTATAGAAAGGTCTATAATAGACCTTAACAACCTTTGGTAAATCACAACACCTTATTTTTCTGTGTGTACTGGAACTAAGTTATCCATATGTTTTTATTTCGCAAAGATTTGTCTAGACTAGACCAATTCACTGTTCTTTACTAGAACGATGGAAACTGGTTAAACTCTATATCTGTGCTGCAAAGGTGAAAGATAGTTAGGTAGGTATATGGTACGAAGTGGTCTCGAAAAATGTTATATTGTATTTACCAAACTAGTTTTATAAGATTTTTTCGTCGCAACCATTCAAAGGGTGACCGCAAAGTTATCCTGTTTTTCAAAAACCTGTAACTTCGATTGAAATTGATAAAATTTAACGTATAAGTGCTCAAAATTTTTGTCTGGTCATGAACTTGTTCAAAAAGCAAGATTTATTGTTCTAGAAGCTTAACATCCCCTTAAACAAAGGGTTAACTATGGGCACTTGAATTTTATACTCTAAACTTTCTCACATTTTATTAAACATAACTGGCTGGATCCCTTTAACTCGATTTTTCTTGAGATACTTTATGATTTACCACTTTTTTTGGTGCTTGGGGGTAGTTTAACCCTCTTTTTGGGGGTGGATTTTACGTGTTTTATGACAAAGATTTTGAGCACTTATACGTTACATTTTATCAATTCCAATCGAAGCTACAGGTTTAAAAAACTGGCTAAAAAACCTCTCTTTTTGCGGTCACTCTTTTTAATAAAATCTATCCAGGATTAAGGCAGATATGAAGAATTCATCTTCCAAGATAATAATAAATCTTTAAAAAAATAAAATAAATATATATATATATATATATATATATATATATATATATATATATATATATATATTTTACTACTTTTATGAAATAAAATACAAATATGTTTTTATAATAATAATAATAATAATAATTTATTTATTTCCTTAAGACCCGAAGGTATTGGATAATGTCAAAAAACCTTATACACACATTGTGTGTATAATACACACAAAAAGTTACAAATAATGGTTTACAAATAGTTCACTTAACATTTAAAACTTAAAATGATATTAAAAATATTTAAAACTATATAAGTAATTATAACATAATAAATTTATTGACAAATAAGATTTACTTTTTTATATCAATTTTTCCAAATAATGGTTTAGATATAGTTGACTGAATATTTAAAACTTAAAATGATGACTAAAATATTTAAAAATATATACAAATTTATAAACCATAATGGTATCAACCTAGCAACTAAAACCTAACTTTTTCATCCAAAAATTCTTCCAAAGAGTAGAAACAGTTTTCCTTAAAAAATGTTTTTGCTGCGGTCTTAAATTGCTTGAAGCTGTCTATGCTTTTTATATTTTGGGGCAACTTGTTAAACAGTCTAACGGACATCATTTTTGGTCCATTTTTAACTTGAAAATAATTATATGCCGGCATATATAGGTTTTTACCACTTCTGGTAACATAATTTTTTACATTTCCGCAAGTTAAAAAAACATTTTCATGTCTTTTAACATGTAACACACTTCGTAACATATATAAACCATATAAAGTTATTATACCATATTTATTAAAAACTGGCCTACAAGAATCAAAAAATGACAAATTAAACATAAAGCGGACTATTCTTTTCTGCATTAAAAAAACTTTGTTAATATTGGCACTATTACCCCAACATAATAAGCCATAATTCAATAATGAATTTACACAGCCATAAAAAAACTTAAAAGTGTTTGTATACTTACAGCATTTCGCAGCTGGAGCACACAAAAACTTTTTGAAGCTAAGGCTTTAGAAAGTCCATCAATGTGGGTATTCCATGTTAGAGTCGAGTCCAATTGAACCCCCAGAAACTTGCAAATGCCACTCTGTGCAATGGTCTTTCCTTCTGACTTAACCAAAAAACTAAAGTCTTGTTGTGTTCGATGTGGGTAGAATGAAACAAGACTTGTCTTTTCCGAATTCAGAATAAGGCCGTTTTTTCGACACCAATCGGCCATTTTCTGGACACACCTATTTAGTTTCCTACTTAAATCAGGAATGGATTCTGCAGAGACAATTTCCGAAGTATCATCGGCAAATAGAGTAATTAAGGTATCTGCATTGGAGTCAAAACACAAGTCGTTTATAAAAATTAAAAATAGTATGGGTCCTAAAATACTACCCTGAGGGACTCCTGTTTCACAAGGTATCTTCTTTGAAAAAACATATCCATTCTTATCCATAACCCGTACTACTTTTATGAAATAAAATAAGGCTTCCCAATCCCTTTTGTCTTTCCAGCCAAGAGTATTTAGGTTTAATCTAAAAGTAGAGCTTGTCGTAGGTAGGTATTTTAGTCATTTTAGATAAATGTTATTGTTTAACTGTCTTTTATCCAACAAGTAAAGATAACAGCAAGTCAATTAAACACAAAAAAATTTCTAAATCCGTAAACCAGTCTACACCTAACTTGGTTATTATTATTATGTCTGTATCCTGGTCAATTGATTTCCTAGAGCTAGATGAATTCTTTGGTTACATAATTTTACATCGGCACTTAGTGCTACTAAGAGTGCCGATGTATTGAAATCTTCGCCGAAAAGTCAAAATCTTTGAGCACGCTTTTTTTCATATTTCTCGACGTTTTAGACCATTCTGAGTCGAAATCAGTAAAAAAAAATTTTGCGTCCGTCTGTCTGTCTCTCTATCTGTCTGAGTGTAAACTCTCTAACTCCATTTCTACATGAGATATCGACTTGCGGTTTTTTGCATATTGTTTCTTATCGTATTCCGAAGAGCTGATTAGATTTTGGGGGTAAACGATTGGGGGTAAGGGGGTAAAAATAGGGTAAAACTCCTATTTTTAGCGTTTTTTTTGTTTATAATTAAGGCAATTATTATTGTATTTGGTTAACTTAGCACTTATACAAAAGATAATTTTAAATTGGTCAAAAAATGTTATAAACAACGTTTTCCCAACACGCATTGTTTTCGAGATATTGGCGTTTAAAACAGTAAAAGATTTTTTTAGCATATCTCACATATTTATAACCTGATTTCAAAAAATTATATTTTAAATAAAAGCCCTATAAAAAATGTTATATACAGTTTTTTGCTAGAATATAATGTTTTAAAGATACATAATTTAAAATCAAACAAAACACCTAGCTTGAAATTTGCAAACTAGATGGCTCTAGTGTACAATAGTGCCGATGTTTTGACAGGGTGCTTGCAACGTTTCATCTAGTTTTTTTTAGTTTTGCAGAATCCTGACTACATCATAATGCATCAACGTAGTGGACAAAATCAGATAAAAGAGCTAAATCAACAGGGCTTTTCAGGTATGTATTTTTATTTACAGACTTTAAAAGTCTTTGACAAAATAAAAGTAAAAAGTATACTTTTTACTTTTATTTTAGATATATCTATTTATTTTTTGCCCATATATAGTTAAATTAAGGTAATTAGTAGTTTCGGTGCCTCTAATGTCGCGACGTAAGCGCAGTATATTTTGTATACTGCATATCTCTCTCTCTGTCTTTATGATAGATATTATTGTTTGTAGTATAGAATTGGACTGTATTATTTTTATTATGTTTTTTATGAAGCCAACATTTTTTTTTTGATACTGCTAGTACCAGATAGACTGCAACGTATCCCTTTATGCCTAAAACAATTTTGTTAAACTAAAATGATCGCTAATCTCTGAGTCATAATATGTTATATCATAAATCTTATATTATGGTATCTGTGTACATCCTTGAGGCTACAATCTCTTTTTCTTTGGAATTAATTACAATACAACTACTGCATTTGTATGAAACAAAGATTTTTTAAGTGAGAATAAGGTTTATAATCATATGAAGATTTAATTGGGACCAACAGAAATTAATATTCGAGTTAATATTCATAAGGTTATAAATGCATACTTAATAATATTTATTTATTTTATTATTTCATGATTAAAACTTAAAAATTTAATATTAAAAGTTAATTTACCCAGAGGCATTTTACTTCAACAAGCTTTAATTTTTAAGAAAAGTGACATTCTTTAATTGGAAGACAAAATAAAACTTGAAAAGGGGGCGAAGAAGGAGAAACAAATGAAGTATGCTAATAACAAACATTGCAGGTTAAATAAAAGCTTGTAATAAAAAACTTTTTAAAGTCTGATTTTAAAATTTTCTCCCATAAAATATATTTAAATATGCGTTACCTTAAGAAGAATTTATAAAAATCTTCACAAAACTGAAGTGTTACATAAGTATTAAGTAATTTAAAACATAACTTAAAATTTTCTTTCAAGCATAGAACTAGACAAAATGTTTAATTATGTTTTATTAATTTTTATCGAATACCTAATTTAAATTATTTTAAAAATAGGTTATTTTATTATTTATTGAACCATGCGCATATTTCGTCATTAAATCACGTAATGCAGAAGCAGTTATAATCACACTTTCTTATTTTCTTTAAATGCAAAACTAGTTTTAAATCAGTATCAATCAAATAATATAAAACAGAAAACTAACCATATGGAACATAAATAATAATATTTATGAATTATGTGAAAATAAATACAAGGTATTCCGTTTTTTGTCTTAGAATTAAGTCTACTTTAAGAGATGATTCTATCAGAGAATATGACAAAAAGTTCCTATAAACATATGTCCAAAAATCCCATAAATAAGGCCCATCTTCGTATGTTATTTTCATGTACTTATTTTTTCCAGGAGTGTGCGAAACGGGGGGCCTCATCAGTTTTTTGTCCCAAACTTTTTTGTAATTTTATTTTTGGTATATGATTCCTCAGGTCAAAATAAGAAAAATAAGTACATGAAAATAACATACGAAGATGGCCCTTATTAAGATTAGTTCACGTGCAAAACCTCTTTGCTATAACCCAAAAGGTTTCTCCCAATCTGGAAACTTTTACCCTAGTAACAATTTTTGTCAAGTCTTGACCAAGTCTGGCTCGACATTCTTGTCAAGAATTTCTTGATCAAGTAACTGCATCCAGATTTTGACAATTCTGGCGTAAGATACTGTCGACAGATTCTTGCTCAAGAATTGTCAAAGAATTGCTACATATACTTCATCAAGATTCTTGGACAAGTCTTCAGCAAGAATGTAGCAAGAAAAATTGACAAGAAATTGAAAAGCGATCTGTATCATAATCAAATCATACTTGTTAGAGTAAGTCAAGATTCTTAATAAAGAATTTTGTCAAATTCTTGCTACAGGCTTGACGAACAGACTTGATAAAGTATTCCATAATCTTGCCCAAGTCTGGATATAGAATCTTGATTAATTCTCTTGCTCAAGAATTGTCCAATTCTTTACAAAGAACTTTGTCAAGTACTCTGGTCAAGAAACTTGTCCAAGATCAATGCTACTAGGATAGCAAGTAAGATAGTTCGACAAAATAAATAATAATAAAAGAAACATTTATAAAGAACCTGGCACACATATAGGGGGGTTCCTGGGCCTCAGTCAAACCGCCTCAAATTTTTATATTTTGTAACTTCGGGGGTAAACATTAAATTAGGAAAATTGCAGCCAAATTAAATGACCAGTTTCGGAGAAAAACGCTTTTAAAAATCTAAGTTTTTGACAGATTTTTTCACGTATATTAAGGTTACTTTTTACTTACTTAGTAATATTTATTAAAAGTTGTTGCTAGGCAATCTCAATAATATATTTTACCTATGAAACTATGATGACAGATTTGTCAAGCCTCAGACTTATTTTTGGAAAAATATATCAAGAAAATCTAAAATACATAATTATAAAATATTTGTCGATGTACCAAACCATGTTTCAACATAATCAAGCAAAAATCTGACAGAAAATATGCAAACACGTGGAAAATGCCAGCATGTGGAAGTTTCACAAAGTTTAAAATTTTTTATAGAACCACATGTAAGTAAATGATAATAAAGCCTTTTATGTAATATTTATCTTGCCTGTTCTTTAATTAATAGAGTACAATAAACTTAAAAGGCTAATTAAGGTAATATTTACGTAAGTAAAAAATAACCTTAATATACGTCAAAAAATCTGTCATAAAATTAGATTTTTAAAAGCGTTTTTCTCCGAAACTGGTCATTTAATTTGGCTGCAATTTTCCTAATTTAATGTTTACCCCCGAAGTTACAAAATATAAAAATTTGAGGCAGTTTGACTGAGGCCCAGGAACCCCCCTATATGTGTGCCAGGTTCTTTAAACTATAGACATACTTATAGATTTAATTAACAAAAATTGCGTTTATTTAAGTATCTATTTACTTGTTACCTCATGCTTGATAAAAATTTTGCAATGTAAATTTTAAAAATAAATAGAAACATCCTTGAGGTTTAAACTAGAAGGCAAACACTAAAAGTAAATCGTTTTAAAAACAAATAGAGGAGTGAAAGGAAGGAAGAACATGTTATATTAGGATTTATGTTATAACATATAATACACTCAGAAAAATCTCATCTTGTAAAATCAATAAGAAATTATTTTAATTTGGAAAAATTGCCTTTTAAAATATTAAAAGTAAAAATTTTACATTTTAGTTATGAATAATATTAATTTAAAAAAATAATTTTTATATCAAAACGTTTTTCACTTTAAAGCAAAAGTATTGTCCCTTACTTTCTTATTTTAATGCTTTCTTGATAAAATTATAATATTTCCCTTTTGATTGTTTAAAAATATCAATATATTAAAAGAATTCTTTTGAAAATAACCATTTTTATATTTAAATCATTTACAAAGTTTACAAATGATTTAAAAGCAACGAACTAATAACTCTTCTCTCTAGAATACGCATACCGTTAATATAAAGTATCTCCAACATCTCGTTTTTTTTGTAAACAAATAGTAGGTATATTCAGGCTTGAACAATAACAGTTACCAGTAACTGTTATTGTTTCTCTGTTAGAACAAAGCTGTGCGAGTAAGACAGTAAAATGTATATGTTGGCTACGTTTTTGTCAGTTTTTACAAATGAAATGCCTATTCTAGAGAGAAGAATTATTAGTTCGTTATTTAAAAGGAAACATTTTACAAATTACAATGAATATTTTTATTTTTACAATGGCTTATAAAATTAAAAAATATCTTTTTGAATTAACAAAAACACTGTCGGAGCAAAAACATATTGGTTTTCTTTTTAATCATATCACTTTTGTTTGATTTTACAACGATTTTTCTCTGAGTGTATTTATTTATTAAAATATTATATTATAACTAGACCTCGGTAGTTAGCGATTTGTTCATACGTCTATTGGCGTAGGTAAGTTTAGAACTGGTTAGAAGCGACTATAAGACGGCTGTCGGACAGCTGTCCCCCCTCTACAACAATGCGCCCGTCAGTGTATCTATGAAAAAGTTTAAAAAATATGACAAAAGATGAGTCATAGCTCGCAAGTCTCGGCCTGTGATTATAACTCTATGATGGGTTTGTGCACCATTAAAACCCGCGGAGACCCGTCATTTTTAATAGGGAAACTATTAGTATATTAATTATAACATCTATCTATCATCTAAACAGGGATTTTTTTTTTCAGATTTATTTCAAGTTTAAATTTTCAAGACATTGGTCAATTAACTATCTTTTTGCATATATTTGATATTTTCAGCTCCTAAAATGTGGGCAGTAGGGCATGGTGGGACATTTTTTAAATGTAGAGTGGGGGTCGACACGACACGACTCGTGTGATACATTGTTTTAAAGCTTATAAAATTCTCTATTTAACCATATATTTGTTAGTTTTTTAAATATCTTTTTTAAGGATTTAATTTTTCAATTTTTTTTAGCTAAAATATTAGATTTTTGAAGATTTTTTTTTGTAAATTTTTATTTATATCCATTAAAATTAGTTTAAAATCAAAATTTAGGTTTTTTCAACTTTTGCAATTAATTTTTCAATAATTGTTTGATTTTTTTTAAGAAATTTTGACGAAAATACCCATTTTCAACCCTTTTAAACCCCCAAAAAAAATCTAAAAAAACTTAAAAATATATGGTCGAATAGAGAATTTTATAAGCTTTAAAATGATGTATCACACGACCCCCCTTTTTATTAAAAAAAAACTCTCCATGCCCCCCCTGTCCACATTTTAGGAGCTAAAAATATCAAATATATGTAAAAAGATAGTTAAAGTTTTCTTATTTGTGAGTTCCAAATTTTAAGTCGATATCTCAAGTCATTCAAAAGTTAGGAGAGGGGTGACTTTTGGACCGCACGGTATAGTTATTCTAACTTTTTTTAACTTTAATAACTAACTTTAATATATTGTTATTAATTAAATTATTTTTGTTTCTAACCGGATATAATCAATTTCAATTAATAAATAATATTTATTATTTATGTTTTATATAGAGACAATTAGAGATAATAATATGTGTAATTATTAACAAGTAAGTATATATTATTTTTGCTAATAAATTGGCTATACAACTAAAGATAAATATAAATTTTTTACTTTTAGTAGCCAGTAATTTAATTATTTTAACATTTAAAATTTATAATACGTATTTTTTATATAAAAATTATATAAAAAATAATATTATATAACATATAAATAATATAATACAGGGTGATCCATAACTGGCATGCCAAAATTTAAAAGGTGATTCTAGATCCAAAAATATAAAAAAAGTTCCTATAAAGGTTGGTCCGGAAATGAGCCCTAAGGGATCTAGGGCCTTTTAAAATTGTAATAAAAATAAGGTTTTTAATTAATAACTCGGGTACCGTTTAAGCTAGAGCGGCGAGCTTTTGCATGTATACTAGTATTAATAAGGGCAATAAGTTTATTTTAATTTATTTTTTTAATTTATCCAGAGGCGTGCCCAGACGGACAAAATATATGAGGCTTAAAACATTTTTGCCCCAAACTTTTCTATGTGTATGTTTTTTGGACTTGTTGTAAAAAATATAGATTTCTAGAGTAAAAATACATATAAAATATCATATAGTGTAACACTGTAGGAGCAACCGTTATCAAAAAAAAAAATGCAATTAAGAGGAAGTAACATTTTGTGCCACCAAAAACGTTACTTTTTAAAAGGCTATTACTCCTTTAATATTAAATTTAGGTGTTTTGGTGTATAATACTTTTTTGCTCAGTTTTAAATGCGAATCACCCTGCAGCATTAAAATTTTATTGGTGCTTTTTTTTGTTCCCCATTCAATACGTCATCTTCGAAGGGCCGTAGCTCCCTTAGGGCTCATTTCCGGACCAACCTTTATAGAAACTTTTTTTCATATTTTTGGATGTAGAATCACCTCTTAAATTTCGGTACGCGAGTTCTGGAACAGGCTGTATATTATGTTACCAAAATATTCATCATAAATAAATTATTTATTTAGATTTAAATACACATACAAAAGCCAAACGGTTTTCTTGATACATTAGTGATATAAAATTATTAAATATTTAATTGTTCCGCGGTAAACATACCCCCTATTTGGGGGGGGGGTAGCCAAAATATGAAATCTCTACAGCCTTTAATAACGCGAGAAACGAGGTGTGAAGTGTATGAATTTTGGTACAATTTGCGTTACGTAATACTTAAACGTTCCCTAAGAGGAAAAATAAAGCTTTTTTTTACTAGTCTGTAAAATTTATGGACGACGCAAAGCGGAGTCCGGAAACTACAGACGAGTAAAAATTGCACTGTTCCTCTGAGTGAAACATACTATTTTTTCTTCATATATATTTTTTTTTTAAATATTAATTTTTGAATTTAATTTATTCAGTATTAAAGTATGTTTTTTTTTTTATTAAAATAGGCCAATAAAACCCTTTCGAAATAAACTTAAACCTTCCTTAGCTCATTTTAAATTTTTTTCGTAGGCTAAATCGTACACTTTTCGCGATTTTGATGGTAACTTGTCTAATGTAGCATTTGCAATTTCGGAGAGATTTATAGGTGTATACACCATATATTCGTCTTTAGCCATTTTAAATTAATTTCACAGAATCTCGAGTTAACCACCTGTTTACATAATAAACAAACAAGTTTGAAGTATGGCTGTCATCAAAGTCAAAGAGTGCTGCCGCCAGTGGTGGTTTTGCTAACTAACTTTTTTTACGGCGTACAACAATGAACTCTGTAAAAAAATAGATCACTTCTAACTAGTGTGTTCACTTATAAAATATGAACATTTTAGTGCGCTTGAAGAAAAAGATAATTTCTCTTATGAATCTGAGGAAAAAGGATATTTTCTTATCTGGTGTATTATGATAATATGGATATCATACAAAAGTTCATATTATAGTTTAATTTTATATTATTAATTTAATAATTTTATCCTGTGTTCATTTTCACCGGATTTCTGCATAGTATTAATTTGATAAGCACTTGTATTTTTTTTATTCCACTTTCATACAAATATATAAAAAACAATAAAAGTTAACCTCATAAAATTATTTTAGAAACCTTCTTTATTTTTGACTTTTGCTTTCCCATTTTGAAAATTTTCAAAATTTCGGAAAGCCTTGTATTCGTGCAAAAATTTTCAATTTTTTTTTGTGTATTTTTGCGTTTTATGACGTTTTATGTCGATATAAATCAATTTCGAGCAAAAAAAAATTGTCGCTCGATCGGTCGGTCGGTCGGTCGATCGGTCTGTCCGGGAAATCTTGTGGGCACGATAACTTAAGAACGCTTTAAGCTAGAGACTTGAAATTTGGCATACAGGTATGTTACCAAAAGTTCTCGCTCGGGATTGTTTTTGGTAAACATTGGGGAGCGGCAAGGGGGCCAAATGGGGAAAAATATATTTTTTTTAGAAAAATTTGAAAATTGCTATATATGGGTTTTTGAGGTTGCTGAAATTAAATCTGATAAAAAAAAACTTTTCTAATTCCACCCCCGAGGGGGTGAGGGGGTAAATATTTTTCAATATTATTAATAATTTCTTCAAAATTGGTATATAGGGGGTTTTGGAGTCGACGAATATGAATCTGATAATATTTTTTTTCTAATTTCACCCGCTGAGGGGAGGGGGTAGTTTTCGTGAAAACTGGTGTATTGGGGTTTTTGAGGTTGCTGAAAGTGAATCTGATAATAAAATTTTTCTAAATCCACCCCCTGAGGAGTGGGGGATAGTTTTCGTGAAAATTGTTATATTGGGGTTTTTGAGGTTGTTGAAAGTGAATCTGATTATAAAAAAATTCTAACTTCACCCCTAAAGGGGCAGAGGGTAGTTTTCGTGAAAATTGGTATATTAAGGTTTTTATGGTTGCTGAAAGTGAATCTGATATTAAAAAATCCATTTTACGGGCGGAAGTAAAAAAATGGAAAAGCTCTTTTACTGGGCAGTGTATTTAACTTTAAATTATTAAACTAAAAAGGATACTTTCTTTACCATGATATTATTATAAAATTATATTGTTAATATCCAGAAACTTTAAGATATCAATTATATACAAGAGTTCATAATATTTGAAATTTGATATTGCGGTTCATTTTCACCAACTTTCTCTATAGTTAGTTTTTTGTATGTTTTTTATTTATTTTTTTATTATTGAATTAATATTATTGATTTAACAAGCAAATTCTCTTCAGAATCCTAAGAGAAATAGTATTTTCATATATAATTACATAAGAGGCTGAGAATTATGCGGGAAAAATTCACTGTTTTCATGAAATATTGCTGTCTGGAAATAATTACGACCGGGGCGTCGCCCCTGGAGTAATTATTTCCTTTGACAGTAAATTTGAATGAAAACTGTGAATTTTTCCCAAAGATTATTTTTAGATTTACAATATGTCAAACCAGCTTTTATATTCTTTTCATCGCAAAATTATATAAATTCAATTGCTAAACTAAAACCTTTTTTGTGCATTTTTAAATTGCAAATTATGGTTCTGTCAATAGTTTAAGGCCTATCCAGAAGCTTGCAAACATAAGAATGCGATGCCGTGATTGGCTTACAATATACATGGCGACACATCAAGCCAATAACGGCATCGCATGTATTATGTTTTTATGCGAGCCTGTGAATAGGCAGTCACTTACTGCAGTACTGACTAGCGCAGTACTGCGCTAGGCTTGCAAGCATGTTCATAAAAGTCAACCTATAAAAACTGTCATTACGGTTTATAAAAAGAATATTTTGAGGTATTTTTTGGTAAATAATAAAAAGAATTTTTTTTTTTTGAGACAAGACCACTTGCATTTCACACAAGATCAAAGAATTTTAAGTTAAAGAATCATAAAGATCATGTGAATTATATTTTCATGTTAAGAGAAGGCGCTTTTGAACGTATTCAAGAGTGCGAAGCATTTGGCCTAATTTCATATGTCTTACTGCAAGGATCTTTTTTTCAGTGTATAGGGGTGGATCATCGCCTTCTAGATACCTTAGGTTTCTGCTCCAATAGAGTCTATTTTTTTAATGATGCCCCATTTTAGATAACCTTAGCTGTTTTTCGTGATTCTGATGACGAAGATGATGCTCAATTTCACCGGCTTTCTGCATATTATTAATTTTATTTTTATTGATTTAATGTTATTGATATTTGACAAGCATCTATAATTTTTGTTTCAAATATAGTAAAAACAATGAAAAACTAACGTCACAGAGTAACTAGAAACTTTTATGTAATAACACATAAATTTATGTACAAGGACAGTCGTTCCGGTCGCAAGCCGGTAGAATTACCATTAAACAAGTTAATTACAAACATTAATAATTAGTATTGTAAAATGTTCTCCAAGTACTAACAATTATTTATTTTTTACTTGGCCCAAATTCTTCAAGAGGGACAAGTGTAAGAATGTAATCTCTTGCGCATGACATAAGCTTGGTGATAATCGCTTGGTTTTACAATCACCTTATCTAAAAAATGTCACATAAATATGTATCTTTAAATAGTAAGAACTTAAAATCTAAAAATGCCAACTCAAATTGTAGTAGTAGTAGTAGTAGCAGAATATTATACAAATATTATTATAGTTTATTTTTTTAAGGTATAGTTATTTTAAATTTGCCGCTAAATACTCCACAAAGTCCGATTGACACTGAAGCATGTGGCTTGTTTTGAATGTCAACATAACCAAAATTTATAATTTTTGTTTACTTACTTTGTTTTTTATGATATTTTGATGTAAAAAAAGAGAATTGATAAAGCTGTTGCTAAAAACACTTTTGTATTACTGTAGAAACAAAATTTGCTTATAAAATCTCTGTTATTCGAATAATTTAGAGGAATAAACCATTGCTTTGTTCTCGTTAATGGCACGTCAACGTTTTACGGTTGTGCAAATTGGGCCTAGTAATTTCACTTACGACGCATGCGTATCTTACGTTGCTATGGTAATTTCGAGATTGTTTACAAGCGGGAAGGTTTAAAATAACTATACCTTAAAAAAATAAACTTTAGTAGGATTGGTTAAATTTTGTGAATTCTTAAGGCTTAAAATATTAGTTCAATTGCAATTGCAATTGCAATAAATCAATCACAATTAGGATATTAAATTAAACTCCATTATCTTTTATATGTCTATTTTTATTTCCTTAAAAGGAATTAAACGTTTTTATTGCTTTCTAATGTTAAGGAAATGTTTAGTTGTAAAAAAAACAGTTGCCTAAGAAGTTTCTAGATGGATCTTTGACATTTTCATAAATGTCAAACCAACAAATAAACATCAATATTATTTTAACAACGTAATAAGCAGGTATCGTTTTTACGCATAAAGATGGAGAGCTAGGGGGAAAAAGATGATTTTCTCTTTAGAATGATTTTGTGTAATTTAAAATTGAATTTTTAAAACGATATTTTCTACCAAGTAGTAAATATTAAACATTTTTGCCTGTTTGGAACCTAAGGCCAGATTTGTTATGAATTATAAGTGGTTACAGTAAAACATAGCAGAACAACGTTATGTTTTACTGTAACAACTTGTATTTCATAACAAATGTTGCCTGGGGTTCCAAATAGGCAAATAGGCAGTGTAAGGATGCTATTTTTTTAAACTTAATATTGCACGTGTTAACGAGGTGCTATGGACCTGAATTTTGGTAAGCATATGTTTTTATCAATTTGAAACAATATACATAAAACATAAAAATTCTATAGAATCTATAATTTATTTGAGTCGTATTTACAGTATTATTAATTTGAGCCATTTCGCCTCAATGATTATTTATATAGATAAAAAATCTAAAACAGAAAATAAAATTATAATGTTCTTATCAGGCGCACCTATTTCCAGATGCGCTGTTAAGGTATTGGGTTTAAAATAATACTTATCTGCTACATCTTTACATAAAAAATATTATTAGTCAATACCTTACCAAAGTTTAAAAATTTTGCCTAAATAAAGAATTTTCAACAAAATTCTTGATAAATCGTTAAAATAATTAAAAAAGAACGAAAAACTGAATAAAAGTTAACTTCTAACGTTTTAAGATCTAATATTATCCCATTTTCAACGAAAATTATTATTTTTTGAAACAATTTGTGCAATATTTGGCTTTATCAATTAAAATATGACAAATGTCAAAATACACCTTTTTATTGTTACGGGTCTCTTTGTTTCAATTACCTCAAAATTACATATTTAGACATTTCTCATATTTTGATTAATAAAGCCAAATATTGCACAAATTATTTCAAAAACTAATAATTTTCTTTGAAAACGGGATAAGATTAGATCCCGAAACGTTAGAAGTTAACTTTTATTTAAGTAGTTTCTCGTTTCTTTTTTAATAATTTTAACGATTTATCAAGAATTTTATTAGAAATTCTTTGTTTAGGCAAAATTTTTAAACTTTTGGTAAGGTATTGACTAATAATATTTTTTAGGTAAAGAAGATATAGCAGATAAGTATTATTTTAAACGCAATACCTTACTAGCGCATCTAGAAATAGGTGCGCCTGATAAGAACATTTTAATTTTATTTTCTGTTTTAGATTTTTTATCCATATAAATAATCATTGAGGCGAAATGGCTCAAATTAATAATGCTGTAAATAAAAATCTATGTTTTAGGACCACTTAAATACCTAGATATTAAAATATATTCAGTTTATATTTTACCTATATCTATAAATTTAGATTGTATTGTTAAAATTTATGTATTATAATTCATCAGGTTTTATTCCAACTACTTAGTATCTATTTATATAAATTAATAACTGTTCTAGCCTTGACTAGAATGGCTAAAAAAATTCATTACTTTAGATATTATTCTTCTTGGTATTTTAAAAGGTTATTCTCATTCGTTCATCAGCATTTTTTATCCATTTGTCAAAGTAGAAAAATAAAATAATATATCGATACCTCATATCTAAACTGTTGTGTCTTGAAAGTATGTAGATTCATAAACTCGTCCAGAAATGACACTACTGTCAGGTAGACTCCCTCTAATACAGAAATCTATTATTTTCCGAAATCCTACATATGACTGATACTCTGCGGGTTAAAATTTTAGCGGTAGGTTAGGTACCATTAGTATGTATTATTTGACACGCGGTTTTAAAGCTACCGAAAGAATGTGTATGCCTCTTACTTGTACGCACCCTGCCTTATGACGCTTTAATCGTAAAGTTCAGAGCACGCTAGTCGCTTCGAGTATACCTCCCCCTTTCGCCGTAGCTTACTTACCGTGTGTCAAACTATTTATATAATTATTTACATAGTGCACAGTCCACCTTCCAGTGGTGTCATCCCGTATAACATTTGTGAACTTTTAAACATGTCAGCGGCTTAAGTCGAGTATTAGCTCGTCGTCATTTTCGTTTTTTTTTTTTTTTAATTTTAATACAGAAATATTTCAGTACATATTAATTTTAAAAATTGAATAGTTTAAAAGTTAAAAAGTACAATATAGTCATATTATTGGTGCAGGTCGCTAACAAAACTACTTTACACTACAATATTTCAACAACGCTTTGACACAGATACTTAAATTTTGGACCAACATTTTCAACGTGGCAAAAAACTTTGGTCAAAATTTCAAGCCTTTGTGTCAAAGCGTTATTGAAATATCGTAGTGTCAAGTTGTATTACAACCTATTTACACCATTAATATGACTTTAACTTTTTTAACATGGTAAAAACATAAATATTAGTAAAAAAACATAACGATATACACGGTGTATTTGAAATAGCGTCGGAAATTTTAACAGATGATTCTACATCATAAAATATGACAAAAAGTTCCTATAAACATATGTCTAAAAATGCGTCATAAGGGAGCTACGCCCCTTTGAAAGTGGCTAAAAAAATCGGTTTTTATTCAATAACTCAGGAACCCTTTGAGATATATCAACAAGGTTTTGCACGTCAACTAATTCTACCAAGGCCCGTTTTTGTGTGTTATTTTCATGTACTTATTTCCCAGGGGTGTGCGAAACGGGGGGGGGGGGGCTTTTTCGTTTTCGTTTTTCCTCCCAAACTTTTTTCTGTGTAACTTTTTTGCAATTTTATTTTTGAAATATGATTCCTCAGGTCAAAATACATAAAAAAGGTACTCTTGTTGTAATACTGTAGGATTAACCGTTTTCGAGAATTCATTTGAAGGTAAAATTTCACGATTCGAGGACGAAAAATTAAATACTAAAATGTCGAAAACCAAAATTTTAATGATGCAGTGCGAATGTACATTAAAAACTAAGAAAAAAACCTCATATACAGGTACTTCCAAAAATCAATCCTAATGGAGCTATGGTCTCCTAAATATGCACCATTTTTAAAGGGCCATGGTAGCTTTAAAAGCGTTTTTTCGACCTACATGTATGGAAACTTTTTTTCTTAGTTTTTGATGTAGAATAACATTGCATCATTAAAATTTTGGTTTTCGACATTTTAGTATTTAATTTTTCGTCCTCGAACCGTGAAATTTCACCTTCAAATGAATTTTTCTCGAAAACGGTTAATCCTACAGTATTACAACATGAGTACCTTTTTTATGTATTTTGACCTGAGGAATCATATTTCAAAAATAAAATTGCAAAAAAGTTACACAGAAAAAAGTTTGGGAAAAAAAACTGATAAGGCCCCCCCGTTTCGCACACCCCTGGTTGAAATAAGTACTTGAAAATGACATAAAAAGATGGGCCTTATTAGGATTAATTCACGTGCAAAACCTCGTTAATTATTGAATAAAAACCGATTTTTTTAGCCACTTTCAAAGGGGCGTAGCTCCCTTATGACGCATTTTTAGACATATGTTTATAGGAACTTTTTGTCATATTTTATGATGTAGAATCATCTGTTAAAATTTCCGACGCTATTTCAAATACACCGTGTATATGGAAACATCAATATTACGTCAAACATGAAACCCGTTTTCGAGATTGATTTTGTTTTGTTTATATTAGATCTGTCAGGTCAGATTAAGCTCATGTTTAGAAAATAGTCTTCACTTAACTCAAAAGTAATTTTTTTTCTTGATTTAATTTTTGCATGTGCATGAAAATTACTGAAATTTCTGAAAATTAAAATAGCACGACTCTGAAGGAGCGCTCTATTTTTCGAAACAACAAAAAAACAACTACGGTTTCTTATACTGCCCCACTAATCTAAAACACAGTAACTGTATTTGTCAATAGCACCGTTATCAAAATATTACATCAGAGTTGACGTGTCGACAAATGGAGTTTCTGCTACTAGTAGTAGGTAACAACTTTTTTACAAAAATTTTCGATAAATTTTTATTTTTTAATAAATTTTATAAAAATACGTAGACCTGAATTTACACGAAAACGTGTTAATGTGTAAAAAATTGTGCAAGTTTTACAAAAAGGGATGTTAAAATTACACATTTTTACACAATTTAACACGATTTTATTTTAATTACATTACTACATGTAGTCGGAGAGCTGGTGACCATTTTTATTCCATTATTTGCTCCCGGCTATATTATATTAAAACTGTATGGCTTCAAACTGCGGACAATGTTAAAAACAATGTTTTTTGTGACTCGACATTGTAAATGCAACAAAACGCATATTTTTAAATAAAGCAATTAATGTTATTTAATAATTTTATCAAATCAGTAGTTAAAAAATATTTTTATTTAATTTTAGCACATATTTACAAATTATAATTCAAAAATTGAAGGTTATGTCAGATTGTTGTGACATATATCAGGTTTAAATATTTAACAATAGATGGAGCAGTTTTAATTCGAGGACGAAAAATTAAATACTAAAATGTCGAAAACCAAAATTTTAATGATGCAGTGCGAATGTACATTAAAAACTAAGAAAAAAACCTCATATACAGGTACTTCCAAAAATCAATCCTAATGGAGCTATGGTCTCCTAAATATGCACCATTTTTAAAGGGCCATGGTAGCTTTAAAAGCGTTTTTTCGACCTACATGTATGGAAACTTTTTTTCTTAGTTTTTGATGTAGAATAACATTGCATCATTAAAATTTTGGTTTTCGACATTTTAGTATTTAATTTTTCGTCCTCGAACCGTGAAATTTCACCTTCAAATGAATTTTTCTCGAAAACGGTTAATCCTACAGTATTACAACATGAGTACCTTTT
>OY294045.1:6327845-6462799 GCA_958510825.1 Brachypterus glaber
GCTTAGTTTTTATTGGGGTGGCTTATTAAAAGAAAACACCCTGTATGTGTAATTCTAAATTTAAGTTTGGCTGGCATATCAAATTTTTTTTTTTAATAATTTTTTTTTGCTCACATTTTTTTGTGAGCTTTTTACATCCTAGTAATAAATATTCACTTACCGGTGGGGGTATAGAATAAACTTCGGAGGGTGCATAGTCCGGTTTAATGTTGACAGTAGCCATCGACTCTGGCTGCGACTCCTTCTCCATGGCTACGTTGAGATACGGCTCCAAAATTTCACAAAAACAAAATAAAAACTAAAAAATCGCTTTCTCTCTCTTCACTGCGCTTAAAATGGCGCTTAAATGTAGAACTAGCTTTCAGATTGTTATTCTCGGGTCGCTGTGACCGACTGCTATGGAAACTGTTGAATGCTATACCTTGTACTGGTGCCCCTACCATGGGTACCATAGTGGTATGGTACTAGAATTTCGTTTGTTTACCTAGGGTGCTGGAATATTCGCTAATATTATTTTGGATGATACAGCTGGCATAAGATAAAATACCGTATCAGCAGGAAGGACCTTTGGGAACGTTCAAGTAATATGTAACGCAAAATGTACCAAAAGTCATACCTCGGTTTTCGCGTTATTTAAGACTGTAGTGATTTCATAAATAAATAAATAAATAAATAATTTAATTTCCAAGAAATATCCAGTTACAACATGACATTGATACAATATACAACAGCACATTTAAAAGAACATTTAGAGAAATGTAGTCATATTTTAAAATAATCTGAAAGCAGTAGTAGAGATCATTTCAAAAGGTAGCACTTAGAGAATGGCGTCTCACCAGCTTCAAAGACCGCAAATGAGGTCAACTATCATTTTTAACTATGTATGTAAAAAACTCATTTAATGTGCATACATACTTAAAAAGTTGTTTTTTAAATATTCGTTGGTTATGTTTTATTTTCTTTAAATTAGAGGGTAATTTATTAAAAAATTGTATTGATGAATAAAAGGAACCCCTTTCATAAATTGTTAATCTGTGCTTTGGTATATTATAGTCCAGTATTCTGGTAGAGTTGCTTTTAACTGATTCAAATAAATTTTTATTTTTAATTAAGAACATAACTGACTCATACATATAGGCCTATAACAGTAAGGATATTGTTTGACTTAAATTTACCTCTGCAGGTTTCTCTAAAGTTTAATTTAAAAATATTTCTTAACGCTCTTTTCTGTGATACTAAAATAGATTCAATGTCTGAGCACTTTCCCCAGAAAATAATACCATACCTTAATAAACTTTCAAAATTTGAGAAATATACCACTTTAAGAGTGTTAATGTCTAAATAATTCCTCAGCACAAGGAGTGAGTAGGAAACTCTGTTTAATTTGGTTAATAAATGACTCACATGTGTACCCCAACTTAGGTTTGCGTCAATATGGAGACCCAGAAACTTTAGGCTTTGTGATAACTCCCTCTCTTTATCATTTAATACCATTTTTGATCTGGGTTGATTTTTTAATTTAAAACACATAAAGTTAGTTTTATCTTCATTTAAAAGTAATTTATTTTGTTTCAACCAGTTTTTAACAATGGTAAAAAGAGTTTCTGTTTTTGAAATAATATTTTGTGTATCTGACTTGACAAGATAGTTGGAGTCATCAGCAAAACTCACCAGAGTCTGGTCTCCGTCCTGCAGGGTCACATATAGGTCATTTAGAAAAATGACAAAAAGTAGTGGCCCCAATATACTTCCTTGAGGGACTCCTACCCCCCTAACACACCCCCTATTAGGGGGGGTAGCCAAAATATGAAATCCCTATAATCTATAATAACGCGAGAAACGGGTTATGAAGTGTATGAATTTTCGTTCCCTTTAGAGCTTATAAATTTTAGTTATTTAATTAATTTACTTTCTTTTTAACTAGATTTTAAATCTATAATATTTTAAATAAATATAAAAAGATTATATTCGCTTTATTATAATTTATCAATAGGTATACTTTTTCTCACACTGCGCCATCTAATTTTTTAACTTACCAAAAAAATGTTCCTATTTAAAAACTTATAGGCAAAAACACATTATATATTGGATACTCAATTATACATTAGATAAGAATTTATTTTTAGTTTGATTAAAAATACATTATTATAGATGGCGCTGTCACAGAAAGGGATATAAATATGTATAATTAATTAATTACAATGAGTTATGTAATAAATCATTATATATGGATAATAGTATATTAAAGTACTAGTTTCATAACATGCGTTTTTTGCGCACGAGTACAACTTTAGAAAACGAGCCGCTTGTGGCGAGTTTTCTAAAGTACTAGTGCTCTAAAAACGTGTTATGAAACGATTGCTTTATACCATTTTTTCTATTTTGCTCTAAAATTTAAAAAACTTACATTTAAATTGATGACTGATTTAGGGATTTTTGTTTTGGGTTGGCATTACAGTTTACACGTTTGGACTTTTTCTAACCTTAAAAACTAACCTTTGACAAAATACATAAATCTAACGTTACTTTCCTAACTATATTCTAACCTTTTTCTAACCTTATTCTAACTTTAAATATTTTTTAAATTTTCATAATTATTACATTCAGAGAGCTATGTGCCTAGGTTTGATAATTAGATATTATTTCTATAATAAGTTACAAAGATATCCCCCAAAAGTCAAAATAATAGTAAGTCTGGCAACGCTGTACTATAATTGAAAAACTATTTTAAGATTCTGAATGTATAAATAAATATTAACTAACTAAATATAAAGGTTTTCTGAGAGGTAAACGTATTTATCGAAGTATAACAGAAAAACGGAAAATATTTAGGGCCGCCTAAAAAGGTGGCTATTTTGTAAATAAATGTAACGAAATTATGTTTAAAAATATTATGATTCTTAAAATATATTAAGATTTATTTATATGAATAAATTTGTCTCCAGCTGCCAATTTATGATGCATGTAGAAATTTCCTAGCTGGCCACGCCCCTTCCGAAAGTTTGGACTTTGGAAATTAAACGTACTTATAACGTATTTCTAAATTAAAAATCTAACGTTTCTAACTAACGTTTGATTCTAACGTTAAAAAGCGGGACATTTGCACATATTTTATAACGTACTTTTATACAGTTTTCTAACATTAGAAAAATGTTATTCTAACGTTAACGTTTCTACTAGGGTAGTTTCAACTTTAACTGTCTCATATACGGTGTTTTTGCTTATTTAAATAGGCTATCAGGATCATCTAAAAACTTTCCAAGAGTGCTAACACAAAAACACAATTGACAGCTGATGTTTAATAAAAACAAATCTAGATTGGTTGGTTAAAAATTAGCATACTTGTTTTTATTAATTTACATTTATAAATAGCCAAGTATTATAAAACTAATCAAAACCATCTTATTATTTTTTTCATGTATGTAAAATTGGCAGGAAAATATAGTATATTGTTTTACTAAGAGGAAAAGCGAAGCTTTTTTTTTACTAGTCTGTAGAATTTACGGACAACGCGAAGCGGAGTCCAGAAACTACAGACGAGTAAAAAAAGCACTTTTCTTCTGAGTATGTTTTTTTTATTAAAATAGGCCAATAAAACCCTTTCGAAATAAACTTAAACCTTCCTTAGCTTATTTTAAATTTTTTTCGTGGGCTAAATCGGACGCTTTTCGTGATTTCGATGGTAACTTGTCTAATGTAGCATTTGCAATTTCGGAGAGATTTGTAGGTGTATAAACCATATATTCTTCTTCAATCATTTTTAATCAATTTGACACAAGGTTTTTCCACAGAATCTCGATCTGTTTACATAATAAACAAACAAGTTTGAAGTATGGCTGTCATCAAAGGCAAAGAGTACTGCCGCCAGTGGTGGTTTTGCTAACTAACTTTTTTTTACGGCGTACAACAATTAACTCATTTTTTTATTGTAAAAAAATAGATCACTTCTAACTAGCGTGTTCAGTTATAAAATATGAACATTTTAGTACGCTTGAAGAAAAAATATATTTCGTTAAGTGTTCATGGGCAATATTTTTTTAATACAGTAAAAAAATTATCGATAATTCAACATGCACTTATGATATTACTACTGAGAATTTCATAATAGGTCCTACATTTTAACATTTTATATTGTTTTTAGGGGGCAATAGTTAATTATTGTTGTTAGATAAATAAGTTTATGAGTTTCTCTTTATAACCGCACCTTTAAGTATATGGCAACTGAAGACAACAAAATGTATTTTTAATAATATTGGTATGTGTACTTCAACCAAAAAGGTGCCATATTGACAGTGAGAATGCCTTAAGGATAAAAACAAATAAAGAAATCATATTTAAATAAACTAATAATAATAAAAATAATAAAGCGTTTAGCAAGGCGTTTAAGTTACTATTACCGTCTGGAATTTTCAAAATATATATTTACGTAATATGCACACATGTATAAGATTTTTGAAAAGATAAATGTCATGATTTTATTTTCTGGTCCAATATCTTGCAAACTAGTGAACCGATTCTAAAAAATTAAAATTTGTTTTAATTTTCATTTAGATGATATGTAATGAGCCCTATTTCAGATTTTACCAATAGTAGCTTTTATCAAAAAATTAAATATATGCAGGCCTCCCACTTGTCATAAAATCATAAAATGTCATAAAATGACCCAATTTGTGTAAAAGTCATAAAATTTTATAAAAATACTCATACTTTTTACTTTAGAGCGACCTGGGAGAAAAGTTTTTTTTTATAAAATTTTGAATTGCAAACTGTTTTAAAATTAAAATAGACCATCAAAAGATTTTTTGCTTGCAGCGCTTGGGCTTCCTTCAGTTTTTTTTTTAATTTAAGATTGTAAAAATATTAAATAAAACGTTCGTAAAAAAATTCCTCTGCGGCGCTAACTTTGCTAATGAAGAACTGACGACCATTTTTTAGGAGGGGCGTCACCTCAGCCCCCTGTACAAGTGCCGTAACTAAATTATGTTTTGGAAAAATAGGGAGCCCGGGAAAAAAGTATCCCCGGGGCTTCGACTGACTCGGTCTGGCCCTAGCTAGAGATAAGTGCGGTAGAATAAGGATTTAAAATGGAAGATTTGCGCTGGTTTGTCAAATATTTTGTCAAAATTTTTGTCATAAAATGCCTAAAATTGTCATAAAATCATAAAAAAAATCTGAAAATTTTCGGTGGGAGCCCTGTATATGACCATAATTACAATTATATTAAGTCAAATATTTCGAAAACGTTTCCACCGATTTAAAAATATGACATCCTCATAATCAGCTTAAAAAGAGCTTTTAAATGATGTATTACATTCAATT
Source organism: Brachypterus glaber (assembly GCA_958510825.1). Lineage (NCBI taxonomy): Eukaryota > Metazoa > Arthropoda > Insecta > Coleoptera > Kateretidae > Brachypterus > Brachypterus glaber. The sequence continues at coordinate 6,333,165 of OY294045.1, forward strand.
TTTTTTTAAACGGTAATTTATAATATAAAATACAATAAATAAATATAATCCGCCTAAATCTATAAGATTTGTGCTGCGGAGTAGAATATATTACTTTTAACAAATTAATAACGCTTAAAATATAATGATCGTAGATTAATTCAAATTTAGATAGATAATGACAGGGTATTCTTATTTTTCAAAGTATATAATATAGATTATTTGCTAGATATGAGAGGGAGGCATAAACAAAAATAAACAGAAAACGAAAGGAAGGTTAAGTAGAGACAATACAGCGATATTGAATGGACTGTCGCCTATTTAGATTAGATAAAGAGAGAAGCTCTACAGAAAGAGACAAAAGTATAATTATCATTGTTTTGAAATAAAATTATGCATATTTTAGGTAAAAATAACATTTTAGATTATATTTTAAATTACATGGAAGCAAGATATTTGTTTTTTTCTTTTAAGTAAAAAACCATTTTTTTAAATTATTATAACACAGCTATGTGTACAGTAGGTCTTTATGATCTACTTCTTAATTTGACTATCATTGATAATACCCCGTTGTGTGTAAAGATTTTGTACTTGTTTTTGTGTTTAATAAGCGTTTTATGTATTATTTAATAATACAATGCACATTTTTTGTTGCACTGTGATAAAATCCAAATATAATATTCTTAGGGAATTTTTTTTCGGGTTGGTATTGAAGACCTAAATTTATGTTGCCTAACGTATTGGACTTTTTCCATTGATATAAAACTCTAGGTCATGACAAACACAGACGTATTGTGATTACGTTCGAGATTACACTAATATTGTAAAAAAGTGATCGACATTTTTTTCAAAAATATTATAAAGTTGTAGAGTTGAGAAAGTAGAATTTTTAAACTAAATAATTTTGAGAATAAGGTTTTGGGTAACTTCTAGACCATGTACGGCTATACTAAATACAGTGCATATTATTTACCAGGGGCGGATTTATTTCATTTTAAGGGGGGGCATCCATAAGGAAAATAATTGCGCTTTCACCAAAAATACGATTTTTAAGGTATTTTTATGCTAATATCTCGCTGCCTCCGAAAAAGAGGAAATCTTTAAAGATTTCCTCGTAACCTTCAAAGATTTCCTCCAGATTTCCTCCAATTTGTACACCTAAATTCCTCTGCGGTTTACCCCTAGCCCAAAATGTTCTTAGAGGCATTCCTAATCAAATCACAAAAAAAAAATTGGTTTGTCGAAAAAAAATTAACGCTAAAAACATATAGTGTTTTGGGCTTCTAAAATAGGTATAGAAAGTGTAAAAACAGTTTTTCTTGTCGTTTCTCCAAAAATAATTAAATATTTATTATTAAAGTGCTAAAATTATCTAGTGTTTTTAACTGAAAACTAAAGTTGGAAACAATTAAAGAACTAAGTTTGAGAAATATGAGTGAAATGTTTTTGTTGGTATAAATTTATTTCTACTTATTCTATGACAATAATTTTTTTGACTTTGACGAGACAGGAAATATATTTTTCTACGACTGCTTTAGAATGTAAGCAAATACACACACTTTTCAAACACAGAATGAATCCATTCTAGCTCTAGATACGGTATGAATATTCCGTATCAATTGTTAGAATAAGCACATGTAGTGCCATCTCTTGTTTATAAAAGTAAAGAAAACTGTAACAAAATTAGCAAAAAAATATATACATTTTACCATGAAATGTCACAACAAACTGACATAACCTTCAATTTTTGCATTATAATTTGTAAATATGTGCTAAAATTAAATAAAAATCTTTTTTAAGTACTGATTTGATAAAATTATTAAAAAACATTAATTGCTTTATTTAAAAATGTGTTTTGTTGTATTTACAATGTCGAGTCACAAAAAACATTGTTTTTAACCTTGTTCGCAGTTGAAAGCCATACAGTGTTTCATATTTGCAGTCGAAGAAAAAGTATAGTCTACAACACGTATGGAATAGTCATTCCGCACTCGCGGGACCGTCATACTTGCCTACAGGCTCGTATGACAAACTTTCCGCTCGCGCGGAATATTGTCTATTCCATACTAGTTATAGAATATACTCTTTTTTATTTTAATTTATTATTGGAAAGTCCTCATTTTAAACCTAATTTATAGTTTAAGTAGGTAGGTAACGTTTGTTTGTATACATTTTTATGTATTAATTTAAAATTTTAATTATGTGGTTATATTTTCATTATTTTAATTTTATTTTATCCATATTAATAAAGAATGTTGCTGCAAACAAAACATGAGGTACTTTTCACTCATAACAGAAACTAATTTTTGAAGTAGATACTTTAAACTACATATTTTACTAACTGTAATTTTAAGTCGACGCTGTTATTGCATAGTGATTCACTTGGTAAACGAAAAAAAAAAGAAAAAATGAGAAAAAGGAATATTTTTTGAAAACAAAAATTTATACAGTGCGATCCAAAAGTCCCCCCCCCCTTAACTTTTTAACGAGTTGAGATATCGACTTCAAATTTAGAACTCTTAAATAAGACAACTTAAACTATCTTTTAGCATATATTTGATATTTTCAGCTCTTAAAATGTGGGCAGGGGGGCATGGGGGGACATTTTTTTAAATGGAAAGGGGGGTCGTGTGATACATAATTTTAAAGCTTATAAAATTCTCTATTTAAACTAACATTTTTAAATTTTTTAAAAATGTTTTCTGGTTTGATTTATCAATTTTTTGTTCTAAAACATTCGATTTTTTAAGTTTTTTTTTATAAATTTTTATATATGTCAACTAAAATTAGTTTAAAAGTATAATTAACATTTATTTATGATGAAATTAGGCATTTTTAAAAAGTCATTTGTTTTTTTTAGAGGATTTTTGACATTAATACCCATTTTCAACCCCATTTTTTAAATTTAATAATTTGGAGTAAATTGAGAATTTTATAAGCTTTAAAATGATGTATTACACGACCCCCCTTTCCATTTAAAAAAATGTGCCCCCATGCCCCCCTGCCCACATTTTAAGAGCTGAAAGTATTAAATATATGCTAAAAGATAATTTAAGTTGTCTTATTTAAAAGTTCCAAATTTGAAGTCGATATCTCAACTGGTTCAAAAGTTAAGAGGGGGGGGGGGTGACTTTTGGATCGCTCTGTATATTTTTTCAAAGTCCAAACAAATGCTCAGTTCCTTTTATAGCTGGATCAGTGTTACAAGAGACCCTATATTAAATGACAATAAACTTTATTCAGGGACCCTAACTGCACTGATAAAACAGTTTATTTGCAAAAACTAAATATATGGTTGGATATAGCCAATTGAATTATTTGGTTGTGACAAATAAATTTTAGTTCTGTCAAATAAACTATTTTGTTCCCGTTAATAAATCATTTTGAAATTAAAATATTTGTTTGCATCAACTAAATATTTATTTGACTCAAATAAAATTTGTTACTCACAACCAAATAATTTAATTGGCCATATTCAAATATAGTATATTAAAGTACTAGTTTCATAACATACGTTTTTACGCGTTAAAAACGTGTTATGAAACGAGTGCTTTATACAATTTTTTCTATTTTGCTCTAAAATTTAAAAAAACTTACATTTAAATTGATGACTGATTTAGGGATTTTTGTTTTGGATTGGCATTACAGTTTACACCATGTTTAAAATTCTAAGAACAAATGATATTTTGATATATTTTATGGTCAGCTCTTCTCTTTTTTACTGCAATTAACCAAGCCACAATTTTAACATGGTAAAAATATTTTAGATTTTAAGCTTTCACGGCCATTAAGATATAAAGAACTTTCACTTTCAGGTTTAGACCGTGTTAATGGATTTTCACTTTCCGACGTTTCGTCTCTTACTACTAGAGACATCTTCAAGGATTAATCCCTGAAGATGTCTCTTACTACATCTTCAGGGATTAATTAATTAAAGATGTCTCTAGTAGTAAGAGACGAAACGTCGGAAAGTGAAAATCCATTAACACGGTCTAAACCCGAAAGTGAAAGTTCTTTATATGGTAAAAATAACCCAAACACAAAATTTTGTAGAAAATTCAACTTTAAACCGACATTGACATTTGCACGGAAAACGTCAAGCGATAGGCCAGGTCTGTTGCCAACCCAAAAGAACAAAAGTACAGACCTCTTATGGGCCTATAAGAACACGCAAAATGTGTGATTATGAGCTTATAAGAGTCGCAAAATAAAAAAAATCCTTTTTATGAGTGTGTTACTAATTTGTATTTGAGTGTTTTAATGTAACTCTAATTAACAAAAGGGAAATAAAAATATTGACCTGTAAAAAACGCACAAAGGGAAATTGTCAATTAGTTTATTTATTAGAGCAAATACTAATTGTGATTTAATAGTTAATTTACGATTATTTAGCTATAAGTTCGGCTATAAATTTAATATCGAATAAACAAATTAGTTTGAATTGGTTTTTTAAAACAATTACTTATAGTTGTATCAAATTAACTAATTAACCAAAAACATTCTTGAACCAATAAATTTGATTACTTCCTTTGGCGCTTAAAAAAGCAATATTTTATTTTTTTTTTTCATTTTTCGCGGTGGATATTATTAAACTTGCTAATTTAAAAAGACAAAAAAACATGTCCTTATGTCCTTTTTAATATTTGACAAGCTGAATCAAAATTTCTTCGAGAGGATAGGATTTTTTTTTAATTTTAATCAAAACTATAAAAATATTAACCTAGCAACTTAAGTTATTGAATACAAGTTGTTACAGTAAAACATAACGTTAAAGTTAACAATTACATAAGACCACAATTTTTTTCTGTCGATTGAAGTGGAGCAGACGATTTTTTGGTGTAATTCCCCTCTCTCTCTCCAAGGCCTTGTTTGGAACCCCTAGTAACTTTGAAGTGGATCATAAATGGTTTGAATCAGAAACGGGTTTCTAGGTGTATTTTTGGTCGCTGAACACGAATCCGTCGTCCGTTTTGGCCCATTAGGTCAGGATTTTTTTTTTTTTGAATAGGAAAAACCAATTACCTTTTCGTTTCGAAAATTTTATTTCGTTCATATTAGCTCGTTAAGATTTATAGATCATGTAGATATATCGACATGATTAAAAAAAAACTGAGATATGGTTAAAATCGTCAAATTTCGTCATCTGGATATTAAAAAAAAATGTCTATAACGCGCTGATTCCAAAAATACAGACATATCATACCTTCGTATTAATATTTTGGAAAGTATAAGGGCCACTTGCACCAAATTTTGGTACGGGATTAACTCAGCTAAACCGAGTTTAAGTTAAAAATGCTGCGTTCTGATTGGCCATCCGTCAATTTAATCCAAGTTTAAAGTTAAACCATCATTGGTGCAAGTGGCCCTAAGCGAAATAAAATTTTCGAAATGAAAAAATAATTGGTTTTTCCTATTTTAAACAAATCCTGACGTGATAGGCCAAAAGGGACGACGGATCCGTGTTCAGCAACCAAAAATACACCAAGAAAACAGTTTCTGATCCAAACCATTTCACTTCAAAGTTACTAGGGATTCCAAACAAGGCCTTGTGGAGAGAGAGAGGGGTAGGGGGATTCCCCTGGAACTAAGGTGTTCAGATCAAAAAGAAAACTTTATGTAGGTCTGTGCTATTAGTGTAATTTCAAAGAACTTTTACCTCAAGAAGTAATTTCAATGTTTATAAAGGTGTCATCTTTTTGTTTGTTTATTTACTAACAGAAACGCGATAAGCTTTGTGGTGTAAGATGTAGATGTCGCTAGTCGACTTTCAGGCTACCTAGTAGTGATGTTGCGTAGTTTCCACCTTATCATGAATTCAAATCATTATACTTAAATTAAAAATGTAAATAACTTTATTTTGTATACTATAATTATGTTTAATAATAAAGTATATTTAAATCTATTAAAATTAAACCTCTAGTTCATACAAAACTCATACAGAACTAATGTTTCTTAAAATTTACAATAAAATATCCAAAGTATATGTTTCCAATCGGCAACACTGTACCCCTGTCAGTCATTTTACGACATTAGACTGTGAGTTTACACATTCTTTCTCTCTCTTTACGCGTACTAAGTGTAAACAATAGTCACTCCCCACCAGCCCCTCACCATAGTTGGTTCACGCTTCAAACAAAGCATACGGTAGATTTCATCATGCTCCTTCTTGAGGTAAAAGTTCTTTGTGTAATTTGTACTTTTTGATGACGAAGATAATGCTGGTGTGAACAGAAATAGAGACATTATTAGTGGTTTGTTTAATGTAATAATTTATGGTTTCACTTCATGGTCAATATATAATTGGATTAACAGTAAAAGCTCTTTGACAATCACGCAGTTTGCGTGACGTAGTTAAAGAACAAGCATGCCTATTATCTTAAAATGGTGTAAAACAGTTTTGAAGGAAAATGTACTTGTACGAATGACACAGATCTGCAAAATGCAGGTCATTCTGAGAACAGATTCTTATATGTTTTGGTATTACATTAAAAATTCAAAATAAAACACATTTTTATTGCTTTTAAAGAACAAGTTTCTTTTAGTGTCCCTCAGCAAAGTGTAATTTTTGCATAATATCGATAAATTTAGAAAGGGTAAGGGACGAAGGTAATTATTAAGGGTTTGTATAAAATAGGATTTTCATTTAAATATTTTTTTTTATTTGGAAGATGGTAATTTAATTAATAATTTATCTAATTTTTATATTTTGTTTTGTTTTTTAAAATAATTATCAGTCATCAAGTCATCTTACCACCAGGAGAGGGTAAGTTGACGAAGGATAAAAAATCTAAAAAAAACCTTTATTAAAAACAAAAAAGATAAGAATAAGAAATGAAGGTTATTTTAATTTTCACAAAAATCACAAATCCAAATCTTTATTTTGGCTTCTTTTGATCTCATTTAAGCATCCCCTAAGTCCAGGACTTGTGTGGGTTAGTAGTAGAGGGAACCACCGGCTTTAATTGACTTTCGAACCAATTTTTAGGGAGTGTCCGCTTCACTTACGCCTTCGCCAAATTTCAATTATTAATTAACTGAAAAAGGCAAATCGGCGCCGGTGAGAATCGAACTCACGCTATTTTGGGTAGTAAACTCGTCAAGTACGACGCGGTAGTCCACTACACCAATCCTCCCATAATTAGTATAGTCAATAGTACTATGTAATAGTAAAAGAATACATATTTTTATAATTGGTTTTAAACATGTTAAATTTACAACAAATCAGCAAAAAAACACATTTTTGTAATAATTTTACAAAATTTTGATATTATTTACAGCAATAAACATGGGTAACCCAAACCACATTTTTTTTGTTGTAAATTTTTCAATAACGGTTTCTAATGTATAAGAAGTTTTCAAATTGCAGATCTATGTAATCTGGATATTTGTTAAGAGTACCTAACAATGTAAAAACTTTAGATTGTTCAAAAAACACAGTGGATGTGCATTGTTTCTTGGTTATGAAATTATTTTATGTATGGTGGATTCCATACTAAACCGATTTTTTTTGTTTCTAAAAATGCAGCAGTTTCATCAACATTTTAAATGTTATTTTTCTATTTTCCGACTCTTATAAGCTCATAATCACACGCATTTTGCGTGTTCTTATAGGCCCATAAGAGGTCTCTACTTTTTTTTTCTGTTGGGTTGACAACATACAAAAGCCTATCTCTTGACGATTCGCGTGAAAATGTCATTGTCGATTTAAAGTTTATTTTTTTACAAAATTTTGTGTTTTGGTTATTTTTTACCGCGTTAAAATTGTGGACTGGTTAATTGCAGTGAAAAAAGAATAGATTACTGTAAAATATATCAAAATATCATTTGTTCTTAGAATTTTAAACAACCCAAAACAAAAATCCCTAAATCAGTCATCAATTTAAATGTAAGTTTTTTAAATTTTAGAGCAAAATAGAAAAAATTGTATAAAGCACTCGTTTCATAACACGTTTTTAGAGTATGTTATGAAACTAGTACTTTAATATACTATTTTGACATATAATAATATCTATAACTCTATTCATTTTAGTACTACTTTTTATTTTATTTGCGCATTGCCTTCATTTTACTCTTCTTTTTTTTTCTTAATAATTAAGCTTTCTTAGTTTGTAATTTAACATAATTAATTGTATACACAGAAAGTTTATAAACGTATTTTGGATTAATATTGCCTAAAATAAAATGATAAAAAAAGAGAAGTAAGTCACAATTGTGACATCCTGGAGTGAAAGAGTTCTTAACTTGTGCATCTTTGATGCAAAATTTTCTGTATTTAGTTTTATCAAGCTTGACGTGATTTATATATTTTTTGATTCTCTGACATGTTGTTATTGTAAATTTACAAAAAAAACACACAAAAATTACTTAAAAAATGGAAAAAATGATAATGATCTAGGTGGTAAGTATACTTACCACAATTTAAAAGTTAAAATAGGCATAAGATGTAACGTAAGCAACGCTGGAATTACCCTTTTCAAAAATGTGGTAGTTAAAAATTCATTGCCACGTTTCATGCTAATCCCGTACAAAAATTACAATACCATGAACAGAAAATAAATATGGCTGTAGATTTAAGTATCTGTAAAATACAGTGACTAATAAAGTTATATAAATATTACTAAAAGAACAAAGCAAGTCAGTTAGGATAATACTATAAGGATAACGAAAAAACAAAATAACTTTTAACCCTACGGTGTACGCGCTATTTTAATATTATAAATTTTTTTATTATGCAGTTTTTCTTTTTAGGCTGATGTGAGGCAGATATACACACTACCCTATCTCTAACCAATTCTTTCATTTTTCTAAAACTTCTGCACCCTACATATTTTGTTATTTGTGAGAAGCATTTCATTCTAGGCTTGTCTACCTTTTTCAAACTTCCAAGAAGCTCTCCAATAGTATATTATATACTGAGGGAAAGTTAATTCCGGAAGGAAAAATGAAATTTTCGGCCGAGGTTGGTTTATTCAAAATGTTTACCTATTTTATTAACAATTGTATATTTAATGTTCCACGACAAGACCGACAGCATCTTTAAATGTATAAGTAGTAGTAGTAGTAAATTTTTGGGTTGGCCAAAGCTGGACAACTACGCCATTTCTGGCCCTTTTTGTCACCCCAGGCAATCCCAGCCATTTACTAATTTGAGTCCTCCTTGAACCTGCCCATCCTTTCAATAAAGGTCAGGATATTGGCTCAGGGGAGATCTCTTAGTTCCTCTTGGTTGAGTCTTTGAGTTTCAAAGACTTGCAACCTGATCCTGTCGTATCTGACACACTCGGCTAAGTAATGGGAGGATGTTTCATCCTATCCGCACTCTGGGCATAGCCGACTCTCTAGAATCCGCATTGCTGCCAGATACTTCCTTAGCTTGCAGTGGCCCGTGAGGACCCCTACAGGCCATCCCTATATCTGTAATTTGTTTGGTCTTTAAGAGACAGGCTCAGTGCCTATGGCTCATTTATCTAAAATTTAAATTAATTTGAATGGATAATTGGGGGAGTGAGTCTCTGCTCACTGATGCTGATTTGCATCTGTCATGAATTTTTGGGTGTTGCGACGAGGAAGGTGGGAGGGGGATTTGGGGGGATGGAGTAGGGATTGGAGGGAGGTGTGGGGGGAGTGAAACTAGTTCACTGGTGCTGGAGATGCACCTGTCCTGTGTTTGTGGGCACCATTACTGGTTGAGGACATTTTTGATCTTTTTGTAAGTGTAGTGGATTTCGTGATCGTAATCTAGAAAATTTGAGATGAGGGGGTTTGGGTGGTCTAAATTGTCTTGTATAAAAGACTTACTGTATCGGATGATTTCCGTTTTTAGGAGGGGCATGTCGAGATCTCTGTGAATTTGGTTGTTCCGCATGAACCAGGGGGCATCAATGCATATTCTGAGTACCTTGTTTTGAAAGGCCTGGAGTTTGGCTGAGAGCGTTTTTTTAAGGGTGATTTTGTTCCAGGCTGGTGCTCCATAGAGGAGTACTGGCTTTAGAGTTTGGTTGTAAAGTAGAAGTTTGTTTTTAATTGATAGGGGGCTCTTTCTCCCTATAAGAGGGTAGAGTTTGGAGAGGCGGATGTTTGCTATTTGGAGGGTATTTTTGACGTGCTGATCCCACGTAAGATTTTTGGATAGGGTAATGCCAAGGTATTTGGCATGGTTTTCCCAGTTAATGGCTTGGCCGTTTATCTGAATGGGTTGGGGTGGGCCTCTTCTAATCCTAGAGATTAGAATGCCTTTTGTTTTGTTAGCGTTTACATTGATTTTCCATTTGGAGAACCATTTTATTAGGGCATCCATTTGGCGCTGGAGGGCGGTATGGATGCGCTGGGGGTTTTTAGCTTTTGCTAGTATGCCGGTATCGTCGGCGAACAGGGCTATTTCAGTAGCCTGTGTTTTTGGGATATCTGCGGTGAAGAGATTGTACAGAAGGGGGGATAGTGGGGAGCCTTGTGGAACGCCAGCTTCGATGGGGCGAGTGCTGGACTTAGAGTCGCCTATTTTGATTTGAAAGTCTCTGCCTTCGAGGAAGGAGGCTACGAGCTTGGTGATGCCTAGGGGGAGGCCGAGAAGATGAAGTTTGACTACGAGACCTATGTGCCAGACTTTATCAAAGGCTTTTGCGATGTCCAGGAGTATCAGTCCCGCGGCTTCGCGCCTATTTAATCCATCTGTAATTGAGTCTACTAGGCGAGCCACCTGGTGGACTGTGGAGTGTCTGCTTCGGAAACCGAATTGCTCGTTTGGTAGGAGATTGAGCTCTTCAACTAAAGTTTGGAGTCTGGTTAAGATGACTTTCTCGGCTATTTTGTCCAGGGAGGATAGGAGGCTTATGGGGCGATAACTTTGGGGAAAGGTCGGATTTTGACCGGGTTTTTTGATTACTATTACATCTGCGTTTTTCCAGGACTTTGGAAAATGTCGCAGTCTGAGCATTGCGTTAATAATGTTAACGATGGCCATAATGGTTTTGCGGGGGAGAATTTTTAAGATTTTGTTCGGTATTTGGTCTGGGCCGGGGGCTTTTCTTTTTGGGAGATTTTTGATGATGCTTTTGATTTCCTCGGGGGTTGTGGGGGTGATAATGTCGTTTTCGACTTGGGTTGTGATTCTATCGTAGGTGTGCTTTATTTCTCTTTCGTGCGTGAGTTGCTCAGGCCATCCCTGATCCGAGTCTTGCAAGTTCATCTGCCTTCTCGTTTCCGGGAATTCCACTATGACCCGGTACCCATACCAGTTGAACGTTTTTGGTCCTTGCTAACTCTTCCAAGGCTTCTGCACACTCCCTGACTAGTAGTTTAAATGTATAAACTCTGGTGAAGTTAGTTACACATTTTTGCTTTATCAATGCATGTATAGATAATCCATACAATACAATATTGTATCCCAAGTAATAGGCTTTTATCTAAAAGCACCACTTTTTGTATAATACATCTATAAAATAGCCGACGTTGATTGGATGATTAATATTAAAACTGATGACATTTCCCAAACGCCAATCTTTTATCAAAAATACAAATTTATTTACAATAAAATAAAAAATAGTGTATGATACACGGCAGAATAGTATATTCTATAACTAGTATGGAATAGACAATATTCCGCGCGAGCGGAAAGTTTGTCATACGAGCCGGCAGGCGAGTATGACGGTCCCTTTAGCGTGGAATGACTATTCCATACGTGTTGTAGACTATACTTTTTCTTCGACTGCAAATATGAAACACTGTATGGCTTTAAACTGCGGACATGGTTAAAAACAATGTTTTTTGTGACTGGACATTTTAAATGCAACAAAACACATATTTTTAAATAAAGCAATTAATGTTATTTAATAATTTTATCAAATCAGTACTTAAAAAAGATTTTTATTTAATTTTAACACATATTTACAAATTATAATGCAAAAATTGAAGGTTAGGTCAGATTGTTGTGACAGATATAAGGTTTAAATATTTAACAATAGATGGAGCAGTTTTAATTTTTTGAACTAAATTGATAAAAAACTGGTAAAATATTAAGAAAAATTAATAAACTTTATGTAATTTTAACGCAAAACTTTAAATTGCATTAAATTATTCAATATTTCATGGTAAAATATAAATATATTTTTGCTAATTTTGCTACAGTTTTCTTTACTTTTATAAACAAGAGATGGCACTACATGTGCTCATTCTAACACTTGATACGGAATATTCATACCGTATCTAGCTAGAATGGATTCATTCTGTGTTTAAAAAGTGTGTGTATTTGCTTACATTCGAAAGCAGTCGTAGAAAAAAATATTTTTAGGTTGATTACGGTTGGAAATCTCCGTAATTACCCTAAAAACAGAATTTTTCGTCCTTGTATCATACTATATTATTGAGTAAGCTGTGAATAACCTATTTATTTGTTATTGAATTTGATAAGTGTTAATATCCATCGGTCTACATTTCGTGTATTATTAATTACAACAATAAAAATTATTATTAAATCCAATATACAATACAATAGATTGTTGTTTGATATGTGTTCTTTTTTTGTTAATTAATAGGTATTCGTATTTCCTGTAGATAAGTTGATTTCCTTAATTGATAAATCATTAAATAAAAATTGTTAATTAAAGTTTAATATCGTTTTCTATAACAATTTTACTAATAACGATGAATTTATTTTAACCCTCCGGTAAGTACGCCAGCGGCAGGTATCCGCATTTTTTAATTTCGGGTTTGTATCAGAATTGGTGATCAAGTTTGGACTTGTGTTAAAACATTTTTGAAAAAGTTAATTTGTTTTAATTTATTTTTTATTTTCACATAGTTATCACCTTTTAATACATCACAGCGCGCCCATTCGTATAAGTTTGAAAGGCGCCCCCGCCGGAGGGTTAATTATAATTAATAAATATAATATAATTATATAATATATAATTTATAATTATCTATTAGAGTGCTTTTTTTTCGACTATTTTTGTTTTTTCGGTCCCATCACGAAATTTTGTTGGAAGTACCCTAAAAAAAATTCCCTCAAAATTTTAGCCCTTAATATTAATATTAAGTAGTGGACCAAGGCATGTAAAAATTTCCCATTGAAAATACACGTAAACTTTGATTTTTTTTTCTTTAAATTACTATAGCTTAGCGGCATTTTATGGCATCGCTTCGACCATAGACAGGTATTTCTCAAAATTGAATGCTCTACAAAAGTGCCCATTGCGGCATAATCATAACTCGTACTGGTGAGGTAGTTTGGGCCACCAAACCCAATTTTTTCATAAATTTTACGTTTTTCTGTCCTTATCTCGTAATTGACAAGAGCTACAAAAAATATTCAAATGACAAACTTGTAGGAAATTTAATTTCCTACAAAAATGGTCCTTGGCACTAAATCTCTAACATCAATATTTCTTGAGATATTAAATTCTAAAGTTTTTGTTATTTCAAATTATTATCGAGTATCACGTCAAATTATAAAAAATCGTTATTTCATTATACATCACTACGTTTTTAACTAATTACTTTTTTTTTAATGGGAGGGTAAAAAAATATAAAAAATCTAAAATATGTCAGTAATAATTGAAAAAAAAATGTTACATTCATAGATAGATTGATAGGTTAGAAATTTTTGTAATTTATAAAATATTTGCTTAAGTTAAAATATGTCCAAACCTATCAAGCTATCTATTTTTTTTTTCAATTATTACTGACATATTTTAGATTTTTTATATTTGTTTACCCTCCCATTAAAAAAAAAGTAATTAGTTAAAAACGTAGTGATGTATAATGAAATAACGATTTTTTATAATTTGACGTGATACTCGATAATAATTTGAAATAACAAAAACTTTAGAATTTAATATCTCAAGAAATATTGATGTTAGAGATTTAGTGCCATTTTTGTAGGAAATTAAATTTCCTACAAGTTTGTCATTTGAATATTTTTTGTAGCTCTTGTCAATTACGAGATAAGGACAGAAAAACGTAAAATTTATAAAAAAATTGGGTTTGGTTGCCCAAACTACCACACCAGTACGAGTTATGATTATGCCGCAATGGGTACTTTTGTAGAGCATTCAATTTTGAGAAATACCTGTCTATGGTCGAAGCGATGCCATAAAATGCCGCTTAGTAATTTAAAGAAAAAAAATCAAAGTTTACGTGTATTTTCAATGGGAAATCTTTACATGCCTTGGTCCACTACTTAATATTAATATTAAGGGTTAAATTTTTGAGGGAATTTTTTTTAGGGTACTTCCAACAAAATTTCTTGATGGGACCGAAAAAACAAAAATAGTCGAAAAAAAAAGCACCCTATTATCTATATATAGCCAACTGAATGCGGGGGTATGAGACAAAAATAGTGTACACTTTTAATTTACCTCAAATCTAAAATTTTATGATATAAATAATTAATAAATAATACATTGATTATTTTTATCTGAAATTTATTTATTTTATTAAAATTATATCATTGTAATATAATAAGTACGCCCCTGATAACACACTTCATCCTAAGAAGGTTTTTTAATCGTTCCCTTGAAAAGGTTCTTAGCATAAATTTGTAAACATGCTAAGCATGTTCTTAAAAGGTGCACTGCTGTAGTAGCATAAGTGCTTCTACTCTAAACATTCTTAGCACGATTAGAGTATTTTGCTAAGGTAATTCCCAAAACATATTCTTAAAATATTCTAATGGGAATATTTTGAGAATAATGCTATAGTGCACATGCTAAGCATGATTAGAGTATTTTGCCAAGAATATTCCCAAATACATATTCTTAAAATATTCTAATGGGAATGTTTTTAGAATAGTAATATGGCGTCTATATTATTTTAATTTTGTTAGGTTAGAATTACAAATATTCTTAAAATTACTGTTAATAACATAAGTTTTACCCTTAAGTAGTAGAAATGAATGTATTTTTAGACATAAAGTGATTTTATATAGTTTTAGACAAAAAATTAAAATTATTATTTTTTGAAATGATAATTATTTGCTATTTTTTTTTCTCTAAACATTGGATTTTTGTGTGGCGCATGATTTTTATGGCTGGTAGAAAGTTTGCTTTCACAGTAAAACTGCATATCGTATATGAGTCTTACCTGATGGATGCTATATCTAAAGATTTTTATATGCTTTAATTATTAGGTTTATCACAAAGACGTAAAAAATTTCGCCATGTCCAAATTTATGATATCCATTAAAAGGATCGAATATCATAAAATATATTTGAAAGAAAGAGAAAAACTAGATTAATGTAGAAATCTGAAATGCCTACCTAGGTAAGTAGCTACTTTGTTTGCGCATGCCCAATATTCAATATTATTACTTAAATGCATCAAATAAGAATATTTTAAGAAGCATGCTAAGAATATTCTTAAAAGTAAATTTACCTACTTCTAAGAACATTCTTAACATGCTTCTTAAAACATTCTTATTTGATACAGCGGCTTACAAGAAGCTTCTTAGGAACTCCCAGCATGATTAAAACGGTATCCTTTGCATTTCTTCAATCGTTCTTAGAATATCGTGAGCAAAATAGATATGCTTCTAAGAAGCATGCTGTCCTTCCGGCTATTTATTTTAAGAATCTTCTTAGAAGGCTTTTGTGCTATCAGGGTTACAAATAATACTCGATGCATTTTTATTTAATTCTTAACACTTTCACTTTTTAATAATAATAGAACTCTGTTATGGAGGTTTCAAATTAAATAAAATATTTTTACAATAATAGTTCTTAGCTTACATACTACAATAATCATACTTAATAGGTAAGTACTTATTAAATTTACTGTAGATAACATAAAATTTTAATTTAGAAACAAGCTTTTTTTTTAATATTCGTTAATAAAAAAAAAACCGAAAATATGCTATGTGTTTTGCTTACAAACCCTGTTGTTTAGGCTCCTGTTAATTTTTTTATAAATTTTAATAGTTTTATGTTACACTGTGTAACTTAAACAGACGTACAAATTTGTACACTGTAAAAAAAGATCAAAGTTAAAAACGGAAAAAGATCAATAGTTAAATACGGAACAAAATTTTTTTCTCTTGCAAACCAGAAATCTAACAGGACAACAATTGTTCTTCTTACAGGATCATTCAAATTAGATTAAATTAAAAAAGTTTTTTTTCTGGTAACTACAACAAGTTGGGTTGTCGACCTTACCAGATTTCTGGTTGCAACTAGAAGAATACCCAGACAGCACAAAGATGACTTAAAGAGATCTTAAAGATGTCGTAGCTCGTCATTCAAGACGTCTTAAGAACTTCGGTTTTCGCGTATATGCATGTTAAAGACGTGTTAACGACGTCGTATGTTTCAAAAGGTAACGTCTTGACGACATCTTTTTTAAGACGCCTTACTGACGCCTTGCACAGGCGACAACATAATACCCCCTCCCATTTACGTTGCTAGGTACGGTCGTATTGATATAAAAAGCGTAATAAGAATTAAAATGAGAGGTAATTTGTACTATTGCCGTATTTAAAGCTCTCGTACTTTACAGTACACAATACATTGGGGAGATCTCAGGTACACGTACTGTATATTCTACAATGTAGAATCTACATAAAAATAGAATTAGAAATAATAGAATAATAACTAATTAGCTATTCTTATTAATAGATATTAATATACCTATTATAGGTACGTATTACAAATCGGTAGATAATAATGCAATTTTCAATTGTATGCACATTGCACTTTATTATACTAATAGAAAATTGTATATTAAGGTATTTCAGAAAAAATATATATATACAATGTGTCCCCGGATTGGTGAAATGACTCTTGTAAAAGGTAAAAAATTACACAGGCCCACAAAATAAAAAAAGTGGTCTGTGCTGGGGTTGAGACCCACTTATTCTTATGTATTTTAGGATGCTGAACACGAATCTGTCATAAAAAAAGGCACTTCATGGGCTGATTTCTTTGCTACACTGAAAAAACTGTCTAAAATGGTAAAAATCTCATATTATTTCAGTGTAAAAAAATGAGCCATTGAAGTGCATTTTTTATGACAGATTCTTGTTCACCATCTCAAAATACATAAGAATAGGTGGGTCTAAACCCCAGCACAGACCACTCTTTTTTTTGTGGCCCCAGACAGTTTTTCCAGTGTAGAAAAAAAATGAGCCGATGAAGTGCCTTTTTTATGACAGATTCGTGTTCAGCATCCCAAAATACATAAGAATAAGTGGATCTCAACCCCAGCACAGACCACTTTTTTTTTGTGGGCCCAGACAGTTTTTTCAGAGTAGATACAAAATAAGACCATGCCTTTTTTATGGCAGATTCGTGTTCAGCATCCCAAAATACATAAGAATCCGTGGGTCTTAACCACAGCACAGACCACTTTTTTTTGTGGGTCCAGACAGTTTTTTCAGTGTAGAAACAAAGTAAGCCCACGAAGTGCCTATTTTTATGACAGATTTGTATTCAGCATCCCAAAATACATAGGAATAGTTAGGTCTCAACCCCAGCACAGCACACTTTTTTTCTTTTGTGGGCCTGTGTTATCTATTTAAATTTTCATTTTTTGGGATTATGAAATTTGGAATAGGGACCTAGATTTTGATTTTAGGCAAGTTTTCTTAATAACATTTTGATATATCTGTTACAAAAAAGCTAATATGTTGGAAAATTAAAAAAAAATCATTGTTGACCGAGGATTTTGAAATTTGGTATAGGGGCCTAGATGTTGATTCTTAAAAACTTTTCTATATAACTTTTTGTTGTATCTACCACATAAAAGGCACTTTACACTAAGAAAAATAGTTTTTTTGTAAACTTCCAATGCAGGGTTAACTGGGCTACAGGGTTAACTGGTCCACCTGGATTTTATCAACTTTTTTTTATTAGTATTGCCGCCTTAGGGCAAATTCTAGTGATGTTTAGTTAGTAGTATTGTTTAAAGTATTATGACGGACCGTGTTGTCCACGTGTAAGTTGTAGTAAAGAAAGTTAATTTTTTCGATGATAAGTGGGTATTTACCTTAACTTTTATTTTTTAATTAATACTTTTTTATTAATAGGAGGATCTAGACTAATATTTTACCTAATATACTGAGTATTTTATTAATTATTCTGCATAATTTCCGCCTTCTAATATCTTATTAATAAAATTTTATGATTTTATTCAGTGGTGTCACTCAGGGTTAACTGGTTCTGGGTTAACTGGACCACTTATGTCAATATTAATTAGTTCGGGGTTAACTGGGCCATGTCCAGTTAACCCTCAGATATACCTAATATTTAACATAATATGTTGTCTATTTTTAAGTTAGAATTAAATTTTATTTTATTTCAAATCGTTTTTATTCACAATAATTACAATACAATACATTTTTGTTAGTGGACCAGTTAACCCTGAGTAGTGGTCCAGTTAACCCTGCCCTATTGGGTTAACTGGTTCAGCTGGTCAACTGGTTTATCGTTAATAACTTTTTTTATATAAATAATATTTGTCTGAAGTATTAATATGTTCTAACTATAGTATTAATCTACCTTTTGCTATAGAAAATATTTGAAAATTGTTTACAGGTTTTTCAAAAACTCGATATGAAAAAAAGCGGCCCAGTTAACCCCGACTTCTCCTACTTGATTTTTCAAAAGTGAAATTAAGTATGTTAGAAATTAAATTACCGAAATAAAGCTAAATTTTGGTTTAAAATGAGAGGTACAGAAAATTTAAGCTGTAAAATTGAAGCGTGTTACTTGGGGGGAACTCAAAATTTTCAAATATGCATGTTTTATAAAATACCCTAATGCACTTTATTATACTAATAGAAAATTATATATACATATCATATTTAGTCAACAACCTATGTGCAGCTTTCTCTTGCTGAAACCACCACAGCAGTGCACTGGCTCTGCTCATCAGAAAGTTAGTTTAATCTCGCTAATGTAATTTTGGCAGGAAATCAAAAAGGTTCACTTTTGCAGGATATTTTAACCGACTTCCCAAAAAGGAGGGGGTTATTAATTCGACGTGTGACTTTTTTTTTAATGTTTGATCACCCATAACCAGCCCTCGGCGAATTTCCAGTACTCGCGTAGGCGCCGCGTCGACCTAGCGTTGACGCGAGGTTTTAAATATTTACATTTTTATTTCTTTTTATCTTGATTTTTTTTTAATGATTCCATTTAAAAGAGTAAGGTGGGAAAAAAAGTTATCGACAAATAAAATTAAAAACTTTTGTATTCTTAAAAGATAAAAATTGAATATCGTTTTTTTCTTTAAAAAATACCGATATATATACATATGTATAGTTAATATGTATAGTCAATATTTTTGTGTGTAACAAATTAGTCGTCAAATGTTTCGATTTAGTGACCTTTATAAAAATTTCCCTCATAATTCGGCAAAATTATTCCGGAAGCCTATGTTTCTGTGTTTATTTTCAACGTTAATGAGTCATGACTGAGTTTACGCCGACTACTGCCCAGAACTTTGGAACGAATGAACTGAATGCGATGAAACGTTTTGCAACTTATAGAGAATCCGGATAATTAAGATAAATCGGATAATTTTAACGAATTTTTACTTTAGAAAGGCATATATAATCTCGTTCTAATACCAACCAAATTTTCAGAGTACTCAAATTTTACGCCAGGATAAAAATCTTTTAAATACTGCTAAATTTGGTTCTGAAACCTGCAATATTAGAATGCCAAGGGAAAATGATAAAATGTGTAATTTTTTATACCACAAATTAATAAAAAAAGTTAACAGAAAAATTAACCGACTTCTGTGTCTGTAAAAAGTAAAAAATAAGTCACAGCAAATTAAATAACAATAAAAATGATTTAAAAAATGGTGGAATTGATTTTTTTTGTTATTTTTTTTATCTTTTTATGGTTTTATTTTAGGATCTCCGAATTAAAATAAAAAAAAAACAACAGGGGTTGTTACAAGCTTTTTTTCACTGCAGAATTTTTCGGCTTTTTAAAGAAATGCTGAAAAATTAAAAATTAAAATTAATTTTTATAGAAGGATCGAATTAAACTAAACCATTTACAGATCCCCTAATGACTTATTATGACAGTGTACTGTAATTATTAGTATTTCTGCAATTTTCGAGTTTATTTCAAATAAAAAGTCATAACTACTTATATATAATTTAAGATGTAAATATAAATAAATTTATTGAGTTATATAATGATTAGAATTGCATTTTCATTATTTTTAATAATAATAATTACTTTTAATACATACCTTCCAAATACAAATTAACTTTAAGTTAACTAAATCAAATTATTTTAATTAAATTTTTTAAAAAATAAATTAAAAAAAAACACATTCTATAAACAAGTTCAACAGCGGCCATATTTAAAAGTTCACGAAAATTTTACGAGATGAGACTACTGGCAGGCGGACTAGTAACTCTAGATTGCGGCGAATAATAGATTTCTATATTACAATGTAATATAGAACATAACAATGCATTCAAAAAAGAACTGTTCAAATATATTTGTAATGTGGAACCATATTCCCTGGAGGAATTTTTTAATATACAACTGTAATTGTAATTAATTAGAATTTTTTACGAAATAAATTTTATTATTATTATTATTATAGTAGTCGGCGTAAACTCAGTTATGACTCATCAACGTTGAAAATAAACAGAGAAACATAGGCTTACGGAATAATTTTGCCGAATTATGAAGGTAATTTTTATAAACGTCACTAAATCGAAAGATTTGACGACTAATTTGTTACACACAACAAAATTGACTATACATATTAACTATAGATATGTATATATATCGGTGTTTTTCAAAGAAAAAACCGATATTCGATTTTTATCTTTTAAGAATACGGAAGTTTTTAATTTTTAATTATCGATAACTTTTTTTTCCACCTTACTCGTTTAAATTGAATCATAAAAAAAATAAAAAGAAATAAAAATGTAAATATTTAAAATCACGCGTCAACGCTAGAGTCGACGCGGCGCCTATGCGAGTACTGGAAATTCGCCGACTACTGATTATAATACATCCAAAAACCTCTAATTATTTTTTTTTGCATTTTGTCAAAAAAAAAAATTATATTTTAATTTTTGGAGATAGTTTTTAACTATTTTGGAAGTGAGTAAACAAAGCCAGACAAAGGTTTTTTTGTTTTATCACACTGTTACTGAATCTTGCATAGGATGCAGTAGATCCTCAATGTAAACCAAAAACTGATATTGGTAGCTAAAAACCTGTATTTTAATTTGCTAAGTTCAGCAAAATCGTAGAGGTTAGTTCTTGGAGGATATTGGCTTAACACTCTTCAGCAGAATCTATACTTCGCACCATTAATTTAAGAAGTAAAATTTTAAGTGCTTTTATTATAACTATCTATTTAAATGAAAAATTAATAGGCAAAATAATTTTATTTTCATTCATTTAATTAAAAATATATTTTTTAAATAGGGCACATTTGCTTTGTTGGTCAGTATATGTTTTATGTATTAGCTATTAAAAAGTCAGTCAACTAAGTAAGCAATGTCGTTGCTTTCGCCAAAAAACAGAGAGCAGTGTCATGTAGTCAGGGGCATTTCGAGGTTTTTGTCGTAGGGTTGTGTGAAGTTAAATTTTTCGGACTGAAAAAAATTTGATGACAAAAAAAAGGTCATCCCCCAATTTTTTTTAAAAAGGTCCTCACCCCCAAAATAATTTTTACTCCCAACATTTTTTATTACCACCAAAAACTATTTTTACCCAATTTTTTTTACCCAAAACTAATTTTCTTTATTCAACCAGAATAAATATATATCACATCTACATTTTGCTGACTCAACTGCTGAAATTATTGACTGGGCCATTTCGTAGAGGGAGTAACACCCCCACACCCACCTCGGAATGCCCCTGCATGTAGTACCTTTACGTATAACAGCTGTAGCATGCTAGCAATAATGGCATTTTTAAAAATAATTAAAAAGAAAAAATTTTGATAGCAACTATCAAAAATTTTGACAACTGTTGTCAGTCATGTAACTATGACAACTAAGTATTAAAATATATACTGTGGATTTGTTATCTAAAATATACTAACCAACAACGTTTATAATAACTTTTACATTGCATAATAAAAATAAACTTTTATTAAAATACATCATATTAAATTATAATTTTGTTGCATTTTTAAAAAATAAAGAGTTTACGCATACATAGAAACTTATTTGGTTGGTCATATCGTAAAAAATAGAGCAGTTATAGTAATTCGAAAAACATCAAAAAATAATTTAATTTTTTTTTTTATTTTTGAATAAAGTCAATTATAAATATTTTTTTTAACAAATTAAGTGCTACTTAAAAAAATAATTAGATATTCGTTAGAAAATACACATTTTTAGTAAAAGTTGTAAGGTTTGGAGCCTGCTGAAGATTGTTAAGCCAATATCTTTCAAGAACTAACCTCTACGATTTTGTTAAAAGCAGAAAACTAAAATACCGGTTTTCAGCTATCAAAATCATTTTTTGGTTTACTTTGAGGATCTACTGCATCCTATGCAAGATTCAGTAACAGTGTGTTATATTATAGATTAGGCAGTTTAAAATTTAAAAAAAAATGCAAATGTGTATAAATTAATGATTATTCAAAATGTATGACCGTAAATAATTATTTATTTATTCATCTTCCCTTTCCAAATTGATGCATCCACCAAATTTACCATACAAATGGGATTTTAAATCGCTCATTTCTTCCTGAACTTCATCAACTTTGACCTTTACTTCTTTGATTTCGGCTTGTATTTTAAGTTTTGCTTCTTCTAAGCATTTCTGAAAAAGAAAAAAACATCTTGTTAGTATTACATCGGCACTTAGTGCTACTAAGAGTGCCGATGTATTGAAATCTTCGCCGAAAAGTCAAAATCTTTTCCACGTTTTTTTCACATTTCTCGACGTTTTAGATCATTCTGAGTCGAAATCAGTAAAAAAATTTGTTGCGTCCGTCTGTCTGTCTGGGTGTAAACTCTCTAACTCCATTTCTACATGAGATATCGACTTGCGGTTTTTTGCATATTGTTTCTTATCGTATTCCGAAGAGCTGATTAGATTTTGGGGGTAAATGATTGGGGGTAAAAATAGGGTAAATCTCCTATTTTTAGCGTTTTTTGTTTATAATTAAGGCAATTATTTTTGTATTTGGTTAATTTAGCACTTATATAAAAGATAATTTTAAATTGGTCAAAAAATGTTATAAACAACGTTTTCCTAAAACGCATTGTTTTCGAGATATTGGCGTTTAAAGCAGTAAAAGGTTTTTTTAGCATATCTCACATATTTATAACCCGATTTCAAAAAATTATATTTTAAATAATGTTTTTTTTAAGCCCTATAAAAAATGTTATATACAGTTTTTTTGCTACAATATAATGTTTTATAGATACAGAATTTAAAATCAAACAAAACACCTAGTTTGAAATTTGCAAACTAGATGGCCCTAGTGTACAATAGTGCCGTTGTTTTGACAGGGTGCTTGCAACGTTTCATCTAGTTTTTTACTTTCAAGCCACCTGAGAAGAAAATATCTCAAAAAATAGTCCTGTAACAAAATATTACTTTTCACCCCGGTTTAGAAACGGTTTTTAGCTCAACTTTCATATAACCCAAGTTTTTTTTTTCATAATTTTTAATTATTTAGAGCTTTGGTATCTTTTTAAGACCAAATTAAAATAAAATCTATCAATGCGTTTTTGAGATAAACGATTTTCATTTGTTTTAACAAAAAAAAATTAAATATTTAATTTTTTTTTGGATATTCACATTTTATTTCAAAAAGTGAGACAAAAAGTTTCTATGAACGTTTGTGTTAAATAGCTTCTTAGGGGAGCTAGAAGACATTTAAGGGATATTTTTAGAATATTATTTACTTTATAACTCAGGAACGGTGTAACTTATTGACTTGAAATTTTTACTGTAGTATGCAACCAATAAACATTATCATTTTATGGCATAAAGAAATTAAATATTTAACCAGGGGCGGACTTACAGTATTACATATAAATTATGAGGCACCCATTATCTAAGCCCCTGGTCAAAAACTTAATTTTAATAAAATGTTAAATGCTTAAATTTATTAGTTATATAGTTCAGTAAAACTTTCATGTTAATATGAAGTATTAATATTAATATTTATATATTCTAAAAATTCCCTTTAAAAGTATGCTAGCTCCCTTAAAAAGCAATTTAGCTCAAACATCTATAAAAAAGTCATAAAAAGATGCCAAAGCTCTAAATAATTAAAATATAAAAAAAATATATTTTTTTAATGTCATTTTTTGAAAAACGAAAAATAAAAAAATACTTTTCAAAAACAAAAAACAAAAAAAACTAAAAATTTTTCAACATTTTTGTTTAAATTTTCTTTTTGCGAAAAACGAAAAATTAAAACAATTTTTTTTTTTGAAAATTATATTATTATAAGGATCAATTATTGATACAAATAATTTTTCCTGAAAAAGTTACGTTTATCGGAATTTTCTTTCAGTTTTTTTCGATTTTTTTTTTAAACTTAACCCCTTATAACTTTTTTGTTTTAGGGTTATTGCTTTCAAAAACAATAGGGATCTTTCCCTCGTAGAACTTGATTTTTCCTGAAAATTTCAAGTCAATCGGTTTATTTGTTCTTGAATTATCGTGTTAACAAAAATCGTGACATCTGATGGACGGACGGACAGACGGACATTAAAAAAAAAAGTTTCTTATTTTTTCATGAAACTAATTTATATCCAAGAATTTTTTTGTCTAGGAAAATTTTTGAATTTTTTTGAAAATTCGAAATTACTGTGCTGTGTTATTCTAGTGCAGGCACTGTGAATAATACATGGGCCAGCCCAAAAGGTACACTACCTAATTCTGCATTACAAAGGTGAAAAACTTCTAATTAGAAAGTTAATTTTGTGTTTTATTCTTAGCATATATTTTTTGAGGGGTTTATTTATTGAAAAAAAGTACAAGGATTTTGAGAATCAAAGTATTGTGAAAGATTGTTAAAGATTGTCAAAAATATTGTACAAAATTTTAATGAAGATTGTTAAAGATTGTGGGAAGATTTCAGATGATTGTGAAAGATTGTAGATGATTGTAAAGGATTCTGGAGGATTGCAGATGATTATGAAAGAAGGAATTGTCAAGGATTGTATAAGATTGTTGGATAGGTGTACAAGGATTATCCAATAAATAATAAACCCCTCGATATTTTTTTAATGAAAATTTTTTTTAATTACCTGTGTGGTATCCAAATCATGATAAATAAATACTTCACCAACTAAATAAGGTATCTTTTCATCATCATCAAATAAGGCTATTTCATCGCAGGCATCTTCCAAACTTTGTAGGTCATTCTGAAAGAAAATTTAATAAAAATTGAATATTTTTTGAATAACAGTGTTTTTAAATAGGGGTAATTGTATTGATAATTTTAGAAAAAACTAATTTTCATCAGATTTTGCATAGTTCTGCATACTGACACGTTATATTTTTTATTGCTGATTTATTTGGGGTGATGTCTTTTTATATTGCTGATGTATTTGGGGTGGTGGATGGTGGTGGTTAAATGATATAGCACCGGCCAAACATTATGTGGGGCCCATGACAAAAGCACACAACCAAATTGGGACAAAAAAAAAACTATGTATAGTACCTATATACATACATACATATGTATGTATGAATTATTGCATATAGTGGGTATACTCACTAATATATGAACAAAATATGAATAAGATTTACACTATATTTGTTACATTATGGTTTTAATTTAAAATTAATTATCACCAATGGTAATTTAAAAAGTCTTTATAACTCGTAGCTGATCTTATCTATTTATTTATTTATTTATTTATTTTATTTATTTATTTATTTATGTATAATTTACTACAGAGTCAAAATCTCTTAAATTACCTACTTCTTACCTCTTTTACTTTAACATCGTCTTTTAAATCTTCAATTTTTGCATTTAAACGTGCGAATTTATTAATTTTTTGCTGATCTTCAAAGGTAATGTGAACATCTGAGTCCTAAAAATAGAAATTACACGTTTAGCGACTTTTGAATAGCTTTTAAGTACTGTTTAATATGACTTACAGGTTGAAATGTACCCTTATTTCCTGAACCTTCCATATTTTATATAGTAATATAGTTTTTTTATTAATAAAAAATGGATCAAATTCAAGCAAAAACTCTGATTGCAAAAAGTTGACAACTAAGTTAGGTTATGTAGAATAATTTGACATATTACAGATTTCTACAGATAATGGCTTATTTAGTAAAGCAACAAACCAACAGAGTAGCTTGTCAGGTTACGTTTAGCTACCGCTTCATAGAGGGCAAAAGCTGTACAGTTTTATTTAATTGGTCAATCCATTTGGCGGCGGTTCTGGACAACTTTGAGGTAATCGAGATTATTTTTTTACTCAAGTCTCTAAAAAACTATTTTTTGCCTTAGTGAAACATTTTTTATTGCTTCTATTACGTTTATGCTCGTTTTACATTTTAACAAAAAAGTCTTCTGCGAAAATAATTCTGTCTGTCGGTCTTTATGTTTTGCATTTTTTTTTTTGTTTTTTTTTTTGCAGCAGGATTATTGTTATTATTATATTATTCACAGCGCCTGTGCTAGAATAATATTGTATTACGGTACTTTTTTTCAAAAAAAATCAAAAATCGTCCTAGACAAAAAATTCTTGGATATAATTTTTTTTATGAAAAAATAAGAAACTTTTTTTTTTCTTATCAAATGTCGGTCCGTCTGATGTCACAATTTTTGTGAACACGATAACTCAAGAACGAATAATCCGATCGACTTGAAAAGGAAAAATCAAGTTCTATGAGGGGAAGATCCCTATTATTTTTGAAAGAAATACCCCCAAAAACAAACAAGTCATGGGGGTTAAACTTTAAAAAAAAATCGAAAAAAGCTAAAAGAAAATTCCCTAAATTTTTGAGAAAAAAGTACTTTTATTATAAGGATCATAGTCTACAAAAAAAAAAAAAAAATTGAAAAAAATTGATCTTTAAAAATTATTTTTTGGGAAATGCAATATAACATTTACTGTGAATAATATACAGGGTGTTCCGTGAGGAAAGGGAAATATTTTAAGGATGTATTCTAGAGGTCAAAATAAGAAAAAAGTTCTTATAAACAAATGTCCAAAAACGACTCGTAAGGGAGCTACGCCCCTTCAAAGGGGTCCCAAAATTTCGATTTTTTATTAATAACTTCGGAACCCTTTGTGTTATAGCATCGAGGTTTAGCACGTGATCTATGCTTTATAAAGCCTATCAGCCAATGGTATTTGCATGTAGTTACTTTAACCAGGGGCGTCCGTAATGGGGGGTCTTATCACTTTTTTGCCCAAAACTTCTTCTGCTCAACATTTTTGTGGGTTTATTTTTAGAATATTATAACCAAGGTAAAAACACATAAAAAAGGTACTCTTGTTGTAATACCATAGGATTAACTGTTTTCGAAAAAAATACAATTAAAGGCAAACTTACACCTTTCTAGAACCAAAAATTAAAACTAAAAAGTCCAAACCAGAATTTTAATTTTGCAGTGTGATTCTACATCAAAAGCTAAGAAAAAAAGTTTTTTACATGTAGGTTCAAAAATCGATTTTAAAGGTACCATCACCCTTCAAAACTTTTGGAGACCATAACTCCCTCAGCATTGATTTTTGGAATTACCTGTATACAAACTTTTTTTTTTAGTTTTTGGTGTACAGTTAACCTACACCATTGAAATTTTGGTTTTCAACAATTTGGTGTTTAATTTTTGGTTCTTGAAACTTGTAATTTTGCCTTAAATTGTATTTTTCTCGAAAACGGTTAATCCTAAAGTATTTTAGCAAGAGTACCTTTTAATGTGTTTTTACCTAAAGAATACTATTCCAATAATAAACCCACAAAAAACTTTAACAGAAAAAAGTTTGGGGCAAAAAAGTGATTAGACCCCTCTTGTCGCACGCCCCTGGCTTAAGTGACTACATGCAAATACCATTGGCTAATAGGCCTTATTAAGAATAGATCACATGCAAAACCATGTTGCTATAACACAAAGGGTTCCTAAGTTATTAATTAAAAATTAAATTTTTGGTACCCCATTTGAAGGGGCGTAGCTCCCTTATGAGCCGTTTGTGGACATATGTTTATGGGAACTTTTTTTCTTAACACGCTGTATAATGTAATGCGTAGCATTACATATCTCCACGGCTTGTTTATTATTTATTTAGTAGTATATGAGGAGCTCATTTTCAATATGCAAAAAGTCCATTTCTTAACTTTTTGGACTTGTTGCGTTTTGAAAATTAAATTAAATAAGCTTTTGCTTATTCCATTTCTTATCTTGTTGGACTTGTTGCGTTTTAAAGTAAGCTTATTTAATTTTATGTTATTTTATTTTCAAAAAAGTCCAAAAACTTAAGAAATGGACTTGTTGCATATTGAAAATATTAGTCATGGCCCATATAGCACCGGTCGTCCAATGGACGTCCATTTTAGATCCCTTTTAAGTACATTGGTCCACGGACTAATAATGGATGTACTGTGTACGTCCATATATTTACATCCTTTGTACGACTATTAGTGGACGTCCATTCAGTGTCCATTTTACGCCCATAATTTCAGCTCTCTACGTTTATTCAAACTGGGTGAAACAGAGAGAGGGTAAACTTAGCCTTATACGCGTCTGGGGGGTGATGGGAAGATAAGGGGGGATGTAAAATTTATTTTAAAATTGGATTATCACTGGATGAGTATGTAACCTAATTTTAGTTTTAAATTATCTCGTGGTTAATAAATGGATTTTTTTAATTTTACGGTTAGGGGGTAAGTTTTATATAAAAATTTATTGTCAGACGAGCATGTGTACCAAATTTTAGCTTACTAAGTATATTCTAAATGGTCGAAAAAGCCTTTGGCAAATTTGCCTTAAACATACAAACAAGCAACAACAAATATTGCAAGTTAAATAACAGTTTTTCATAGTCGCAAAAACCAGTTAAGTAAGCAAAAAAGCAAGTCCTATGGATGCTGGATGGATGGTTTGAACGGACACCTTATCCCGGACAACATTTGCTATTTCACGTGGAAGTCATTATGACATCATTTAATGATTTTCTCTGAGTTCATGCACGCATACAGATGACTCCTCATTGTGAAGTCATTACGAGATCATGTCATGAAGATATAGCAGCGGTCTACGGAATGCGCATGCGTAAACTTTAAATTAACCGCGAAATTTAAACTGACCGCGAAATTAAAAAAAAAAGAAACACACACACACCTTTTTGCTCATATCTTGAAAACGCGAAGAGATACCAAAAAATAACGAAAAAATCAACCCCCCAGGACCCACACACAAGTCCATTTTCAACAACTTGGGGAATGTTCCCCAAGATGACTGGATAAACTAGTTCTAGGCTAAAGTCTCCAGATATCTACGACACCATACCAATCCGATAATGTGTATGGAATTAGCTGACCAGTAAGTTATTTACTAGTTATTACTAGTAGTATATCCTTATAAAGACAGCTGCCTTTTAATACTAGTATTCCTTTATTCGTTTAAAAAGTTTAGTTAGTGATAGAAAATAACATGTGGCGCCACCTATAGCATAACGCTGTCAAGTGCACTGAAACTGAAACATTACAGGAGCCTGTACTATTCGGCAATCGTTCTCAATCGGGTCCCGGACAACATTTGCTATTTCACGTGGAAATCATTATGACATCATTTAATGATTTAACGTTAAATGTATACACCTCATGACAAACTCATAACAAACTCACAACATGATCACAAAATCAAGAGATGTGCTCATCATGATGTTCGTATGAGTACAAAACGTGGAAATCATAACATGATGATCTCATGAGGCCTATATGAGTTTATGGATGTTGTCCGGGATGGATGTCCACAGTTGTGTCATCTGGACTCTGAACGGATGTCCATGGGACGTCCATAGAAAAAAAATGGGCATCCTATGCACATACAGCCGTCCATGAACATTCGTCCATTGGACGTCCATAGTATCACTTTGTGCTATCTGGGGGAGAGCCCAAAATAAGCTTTTGAATTAATATTTCTGAAAATAGTGGTAATTTACTAGATTCAGCAGGTTTAATAATAAAAAACGCTATTTTTTTATACATAATACATTTATTACAGTGAATTTAATAGGTACACAAAGAATTTACAAATAATTGAATTAATTAAAATGATGTTCCAATAGTGCGAATAATTTACCCTTAATAATGGACATGTAGAAACGTATAAAATTGTTTCAAAAACGGTTAGAAACGCGTATACATTTCTACGCGTCTTTTAAACAGTTCTGTACGTCTCTACATGGCTTGTTTTACGGGCATACCCACACAGAGGTTCGATTCACGTCTTAATATTTTTATTTTCATCGTTTTAAAAATATAACCATGCATAATAGTTTAACTAAAATCATAGTTTTGAAAAATCATGCATTCATAAATGCTTAAAATTATTTTAGATGTAATATTATAGATTCTTTTCTATGATTAATTTTAAAAAATTATTAAGTTCATAGAGAAATTTTAAACTTGTAAACTAGAAATTTAAAAAAGAATGTAAATTATTTTTAGAGGAAGGGTAGCAAATGTGGCCTAGGTCTTGTAATATGGGCTAGGTGGGTTTCTCAGCTATCCGATGCAGTTCTCTGCATCCGACTATAGCAAATCGTAAATGGCGAAGTTAAACTTCCACAGTAAAAATTCATTAATTAATTCATACAATCGTTGACGTTTGAGAATTTATTTTTATTTTCCGTCCTTTTCAGCAAGCCACAGAACTTTTTTAGGTAAGTTTATAAATTCCGTTACCTGATAGATAACAACGTTTTTAAAACCATTTCTGCAACAAATTAAAGCCACATAATCGGACTTTGATGTGTGCTTATTAGTTTTCTTCTAATTACTGAGTTTAGACATAACCTCTTTTGTTGTATACACCGAGTATTTTTGCAACATGGGCCATCCCTATGTTTCTATTATGGGCTATATAGAACTATGTATTTAAGCCTAGAATTTTTCTAGGAGGCCAAGAAAAGATCAGCAACAGCCAAGAATAGAAGAAAATGGAACGAGGGCGATATGGAACGCGCTATAATAGCGATGAGGCAGTACGAGATGGGTACCTTCAAAGCTTTAAAAATGTTTAATATACCACGTTCTATATTAGGAGTTATTTGATTTATTATTTAATTTTAGATATAACTTTTATAATTTTAACTTATTGCGACCAATAAGATTGATTGCCACTTCAAATCTAATATTTATTACACAATTTTGGGGGCAGCCAATATTTAGGGCCAATTTCAAATCTACACAAAAGTGCACTATTTACGAAATAATGAATTTATTATTTGTTTTAATCAATATGAATTTATAACAGGTTGTGACTAATTAATATAGCTATCGTTGGGTACGTTTGGTATTGGAACTAAACTTTTATTTATTTTTTTACTAGAAAAAATCAAATGGGTAGCCCATATTTGCTTCCTTTCCTCTATTCAAGTAATAAAGTAATACCCAAATAGCACCGATGATCTAAGAATATTCTACAATTATTCTGTTGGGAATATTCTTAGAATAAACTTTTAGATATGCTATGATTATGCTTAAAACTTCCACTTAAAATACATAATCTATGCATATGCATGACATATCCTTATAATTTTCTCAAATCATTCTTCTAATGCATATTCTAAGAAATTTCTGTTAAGAATGTTCTTAGAAATAATGCTATGCATATTCTAAGAATGTTCTGATAGAAGGTTTATTGGAATTTGCGGCTGTTCTGCAATACATTTTTTACATGTTGGATTTGTAATTCTACAGTAGACGATAAGAAATTATACATTTAATTGTTTTTGGTGATTCCAATCGTGTATTATATAATTACAATTATAGACCTAAGTCTAATGATTGGTGATTTTATTAAGTCTAGTGTTTGCAAGCTATGTAAGATTGTATTGTAATATAATAGTATTCTTGAATTTTAAATGTCTATTATATAATAATTTAAGACATTATTTTGTACCACACAATGTCATTATTACACATGTCACTAATCTGGATATTGACTACTTTAGATTTGACAGATCATAAATTAGGTTAGATAGTTTTGCAAGTTATAAGAAGATGGTGGACATATTCTGCAAGATTTTTTTTTGTAATGATCATAGAAGCTTTCGCATGATTAAAACGGTATCCATTGAATGTTTTAAAACCTTCCAAGAATGTTCTCCGTAAAACAGCGCACATTCTTAGAATCATACAAAATTCCCAATATTTATTTTAAGAATATTCTTAGAACTGTTTTGTGCTATGCGGGTATAAAAGTCACCCCATAATAGTTACATATATGTAATTATTATGGGGTGACTTTTGAACATAATTTTTATAAACAAGAAAAAATTCTCTGTATTAAAAAAATAATAATGCATCTATGCATTAGTAAAGCTTTTAAGCTTAAAAACTTTACTTAAATTTATTGTCTTTTTGAAATTATTATCCCGTCTTCTTTATTTTAAAGAATTTGGTACAAATTTTTACAATTTATTATTAGTCATATAAAAAAAACATGGGCTGTAGATAATGAGATTCGAACCCACGACCTAGTAAATTATTTACTAGGTCATGCGGCTAAGCCACTCTTTTATAAATTATTGTTTTCTATTTTTTAAACTTGTCTAGTTTATTGCGGTTTAATTATTTTATTTGTAGTGTATTTCTCTATGAACTTGATACATAGCTGAATATTGCTAAAACACGTTACATTTTGATATGTAGACAACACCAAATACTAAATCTAAGGGTTATTTATTTATTTAACATTTTAAAAACATTTAGATTTTTATAATATGGCATCTAGGAACTAGTTATACGAGTTATACGTAAATGTAGCTGTTTAAGTGACTATGTATACGTCTGATGTATACACAGCTAAGTATACGTCCTATATTCTTATTGGCTAAACAAGTCACCTGATTATTTGGACATAATTTATATATGGTATACGTCGGAATTGTATTTAATTCGAAATACATCTTGTATGTGTATAAATCGCTATTTATTATTATTATTAATTTCAAATTTGAATACTACAATAATAGTCTACTATATAGGTACTGTTCTAGAAGATAGCTAGCTATAGCGTTATTGTTACCTCCACGTAGTATTTAGTTAATTAAGTATGTAACCAAGTATTTATTTTACTGTATAACTGGTTGCCTAGCATATAACGTGACTACGCACAATATTCGCGAAAGAAAAACGAAATAACTTTTAACCGGCAAGTCACGCGTTCGGTTAGTAAGGTTAGTTTTTACTTCCAAAATGAAAAATTATAATTGCATTAAGCTATAAATCCCACAATACAACCACCTTTGCATATTGATACCACCAAAACATGAGCAGCAAATGATGGGTGGGGCTCCCCAGAATAGAAAGAAAACATTCACATGGTGAGCGAACAATTTTGTCTTTCCAATCAAACTTGTTTCCCTTCGAAAGCCCTAGCGCTTACAATAATACTGCCGTTCTAAGCTGAAAGGTCCTATCTACATAGGTTTAACATACACAGATAGGACCTTTCAGCTTAGGAAGGCAGTATAAGTGCATAATAATAATATTAAATAACGATTTATCTACAAATAGCACACAAAACACATACAAGGTGTATTTTGAAATAAATAAAAGTCCGACATATACCATATATAAATTGTGTTCGAATAATCATGTGACTTGTTCAGATAATAAGAATACAGGACGTATACTTAGCTTCGTGTACGCCGGACGTACACATAGCCACTTCGTTAATTTTATTTTGGATTATACATATTATTGGAATATTTTTATTTTAGCAAACAATTTATGGGTAATACTGTACAATCTTAAGTCATTCTCTCCGTTTCATTCATTCCCTAAATTTTAACATGCAATATATTTATATATATTTTTAAATTCAAATCATAAAATCTTTAAACAATATAAAAAATAATTCCTCGTTTGGAAATTTCGGTTGATTTATTAATTTTTTATTTTTAATTATTGAATATTCTTGCCAATATTGTTTGTATATCATACAAAAAGTTTTAGAGATTTAGTTTATATTATTGAAGATTTTATAATTATAACATGTGAGTTTGCATTGCATATGTGTATAATATGGCTTTGGTTTTTTTTTGTGCTTACTGTTAAAGGTCGATTCAGACATAATTATCACTAACTAACTAATTAGTTAGTGATAATTATACTTGAATCGACCTTTAAGAATCAAAATCATTAGTAATTAATCTATATAAAACATTTTACTATTCCTTAAAACGACTTCTATTTGATTAACGCAGTCGTCCCTCCGAAGTGACTGATCGATTTCGTGCTTTTTAGCGCTCTTCAGAGCCACATATCGGTAGTAGGGACAACTACGAAAATCAAATCCTTTCCATATATCTCTATATGGAGTTTAAAAGTCGTTGTAAGGAAAAGCAAAAACAGCTAGCGACATCTACTGCTAAAAGCAGAGACTGGATAAACCTATCGACAGTCCAAAAAAGGAAGCAGTTATTGGTTTCAAGAACCTAATGCACGCTGTCGATAGGGGACAGATTAATCAATGCCACGGTGGACATTGCCGCCAATTGAATCCTAAACGCTAGGAGGGCACCTTTTACAGTGGTATCTGAATTAATAAACGAAAATCAAATCCTTTCCATATATCTTTATCGACAGCGTGCATTAGGTTCTTGAAACCAATAACTGCTTCCTCTTTTGGACTGTCGATAGGTTTATCCAGTCTCTGCTTTTAGCAGTAGATGTCGCTAGCTGTTTTTGCTTTTCCTTACAACGACTTTTAAACTCCATATAGAGATATCTGGAAAGGATTTGATTTTCGTAGTTGTCCCTACTACCGATATGTGGCTCTGAAGAGCGCTAAAAAGCACGAAATCGATCAGTCACTTCGGAGGGACGACTGCGTTAATCAAATAGAAGTCGTTTTAAGGAATAGTAAAATGTTTTATATAGATTTTTTAAATTTGTAAATATCAAACAATTTAATTTAGTTTATTAGTAATTAAATTTAAGTCACAGTAAAAAAATATTACGAAATATTTTTAAATATTGCTCGAAAAAATTTGCTCCTACGGGATTTTTTTGTCGCCAGGATGTTTATTCGCCGGAAATTTTGCCCCATTACAGGACATTTTGTCAAATGATATTTTGGTTTCTGTATATAGGTATGGTGTCCTACAATATTTTACACACCGTTATTATAAAAGATAAAAAATTGGTAAAAAAAAACTTAAATTGAACCCAAATGACGTTTAGTTACCCTGTGTAAAAGATGGACACCCTGTACTTTATATCTAATTATATTATTTTACCCAAAATATTAATATAGTATTATGTTGTACCGTGGAAAGGGCTTGTTTACCGTGACTTAATATTAACACATATACAATATACATTGTATATATACAGTACGTGTGAAAGAACTATGGTCGGTAGTTAATAAAAAAACGCATGTGAGCATGGAAATAATGGTGATTAGCGGTGATTAGTAATCACCCTAGTAGAAATTTAAAGTTGAATAAACGTTTTTTTTAACGGCTATTTAAAGTCCCAATTTCTAACGTAAAAATGCCTACCGTTAGAATAACGTTTTTTTTTTTGTAAAACTTTTAACGTTAGGTAAACGTTATTGTAACGTTGAATTCTAACGTTAGTCATCTAACATTTAAATCACATTAATCTAACGTTAGGTTAAGTCGTTCTAACGTTATTTTCCATAAGGGCAGTGATTACAAATCATTAATATTGATTACAGAAAAGGGACCCATGCTCTCCTTGACTAAACTATGGATTCAGGAGAGGCCATAGCGCCTGCGTGATTAAACCTACCTTTCCACCAACACCGTAGTTTTGTTACTGTAACACAAACTGTATACAAACTGTAGATAAAATATTTAATAAAATATTTTGCTAAATATTCTGTAAATATTGTGTACAGTAGATAAAATATTAGAATTAATTATAATTTTATTTTATGCTAGACTTGATAGATAAAATAAATACAATTAAATGTACAATCTGTAAATAAAAAAAGTATAATACAACAAAATATATTTTTTCCTGTTATAACCAAAACTAGTTATAGGTGTTTAAATTGTTTACTTCGTTTAATTTATAATCTTTTTGACTATTTATAATTTCACACACTCATCATTAAGAATCGGGAACTAGTGAGCGACTTTATGTTTCCAGCCCTGCACGAGCAACCAAAACAATGTTGCATGATTAATTAATTAATTAACAACGAAATAGCTAATTAATTAGTTAATTAATTAATTAGTCAAATAATTAATTAGTTAATTAATTAATTAGTTAATTAATTAGTTAATTAATTAGTTAATTAGTTAATTAATTAGTTAATTAGTTAATTAGTTAATGAATTAGATAATTAATTAGTTAATTAGATAATTAATTAATTAGATAATTAATTTATTAGATAATTCATTAGTTAATTAATTAATTATAAGTTAATTAATTAATCAATTAATTAGCTAATGTGTTGATTTTCTTAGTGCACGGCGGAGCTGAACTAAATTGCTCGCTAAATGCCGATGCTCACTCATCAATTAATATGCATTCATTAATTAATAAAAAATATATAATAAAAATAAATAAATTATAGTAATCACTAATGCATGTTATCTTAATTCAAAGAAATATTTACAAAATATAAAATATTACAAAGTATTTACTAAATTATAAATTACATACGGTGAAATGCATTTTTGGTACATAGCTTGGAAAAATTAGAAAAAATAGAGGAAAAAATTAATATAGTTTTGATATTTTGAATTTTTGCCTTTTGTAAGAAGTAGAATATAGGCCTGTGCGTCCCCTCTTGAGCGGTGTGCTCAAAACTCTTTTTTTGTTCTAAAAAACATATATCGATACCACCAAAACATGAGTAGCAGATGATGTATGGGGTGCCCCAGAATAGAAAGAAAACATTCACATGGTGAGCGAACAATTTTATCTTTCCAAACAAACTTGTTTCCTTTCGAAAGCCCTAGCGCTTACAATTATAGTGCCGTAAAGTGTCATTAAAGATAACTCCTGAAAGTAGCTGGTTTAGCTCAAAACCTAAATATATTTAACATTGTTATTAGCGTGGAAAATAAGGGTAGATTTTAGCACCCAGTCAAAAATCACCCTGTCGTAGTACTTCACCAGGAAAGTATCTGTATGGTTTTACAGAAAAAATAGGTACATATGAACGAATTTATAAAGTGGACAATTCTCTACGAAAATCGTACCTGTATGATTTTTTTTGTGAATCAACGTGCAAAAAACTAACCTTAATTTTTCGTACCAACAAGAACGGTGAATTTGGGTTTTTTTCAATATTAAAAACAATATACTATAAAGAGGAACGCTACAGCCTTTTAGTTAGACACATATCTTCGTATGCCCCAAATATCAAAACTATTTGTTTTTCGTTATTTGCTGTTTTTTATTCTAATTTGACCGTACTAATATGCATTATTCACAAATTAAAAATCAGTGGTAAGTCGCGGGAGCCATCAAGCATTAAAATATTTTTTTTTTAATAGAATACTGAAAAGATATATTAAAAAATCACAGCAAAAAACTGTCAACAAAAACTACACAACAATGGTAACACTTGTTAACGTATTAAAAATGTTAATTATAAAAGTTAAATATGAAAATGACATGTAGGTTTTGAGATTATGATAAGTTATTGAAAAAACAAATATTTATCATTCATACTAATACAAGTTTCAGCTGCAGCTGAAAGAATCTAAAACCCCTTCTCTACAGTCTTAAATAAGTTATTTAAAGTAAAAGTCATCATTTTTTTGCCCTTCTTGAATTCATTTTTTTGCGTAATTTTTCATACGAAAACTGACCCTCCATTCAAACCTAGTGTAGAGTTTATATATCAGCTATTAAATAGTCAGAACAGTAGTATTTTACTGGTAGGGAAATAAAGCAATATTTTGTCAACCCCCCTCTTTACCACCCCAAAGCCCCCCTATGGCTAAGGCTGTTAATAATATAATAGGTAACTTATCATAATATCTATGCACGATTATTAATTATATCTTTAGTGATGATTATTATAAAATCGTGTAATAAAAGGGTTATAGTCGATTATACTTATTGTTCAGTCATAATACTTTAATATCATTAAATAGATAACTAATTTATCATAAAAAAATTGACAAGCTTTTTTCGTTTCTGGTTTTCTTTTAGTTTTAGTGTATATTTTTCAAAACTGAATCGGTTATTGTTGTTTGTGTAGTTTTTTTTTTGTAGAATATCTATTATAAAATTTAGAATTGAATGACGTTGGCTGAAATTTTAGTTTTTCTTTATTTCGTTAGATTTTTTCAAAATTTCGAATAATTCACTTGCATTTGCGTGCCCTGCGGCGGAACCTGCGCATTCTCTGGTCCCATTCGTCCTTCCATTCGATGACTATGGATCGTTGGGTAACACCTAGACTTCCAGTTACTATACCACCGGGAGAATCGTCTTTTTCTCTTCCCAAAAAGAGGTATGATCTAGAAAAAAGTTGTTCGTTAGAAAAAACATTAGCTTGTTAACACTTTCACTGCGCATGACTATCTTGAGAGTCGGCCCTTTTGCGCACCACTTCCATAGGAGTTTCAAAGCAGCGTTGTAGGGAGGTAAATACGCGTGTGTCCGCGTGTGGCGCAGTATATTATATTCTAGACTCTATTCATAGACATTTGCGGCTATTACAGAGTGCTCAGGTCGGCTTTGGCCGACATGTGAGTGCGCGATCTTTATATACAAAAAATACCTTGGCACTCGGCTATGCAACAAGATTATAGGGTAGCAGCGAAAGTGTTAAGTTAGATGTGGACATTAACCCCTTACCGCATACTGCCCATATATGGCACGAGTGGATTTTTTAGTGTATCTATAGTGCCATCTCTGAAACAAACTTTTACTCATATGGCAAATAAATAAAGAAGTCTATTAAAGACATCTTTAAATAATGTAGTCAACTAAATTTATTTTAATGTACTTTTATTAACGTTTGTATCATGGCTGCCGTATATCAAATATAAAGGACCACGTACACACCTTATGGCTCCGGGTTAACATTTAAATATGTTTGAGTTCTCAACTAACTGATTAAAACTCTGTATGGAAACCAAGCTCTAAGTCTTATAGTTGTTGTGCTAGAGCTTAACAAAAATTTTATAAACATTCAATTTTTTTATTTATTTATATTTTTTTAATTTTTTTAATTTAGAATTTGAAATGATGTCCTTCTAAATAACAATTCTTTGTGTATTTTTGACTACATTTTGCTTTAATGTGTTCTTTATGAAAATTTAATGAGAATCATTTATTTTTATATCTTTATTTTTTTTGTCCAGATAAGCACCCTAAGATAACAATTGCTTAAATATGTTTTTTAAACCCCGAATAAACCAGCTCGCAAGGTTATTACATAACCAATTAATTGCAATGGCCCAAATCTTGGGTCCGTGCCTTTAAATTTTAAAGTTTAAAAACTCCCCCCTACTATTATGGGGAGAAAGAGTTATTACACAAATGAATTTTTTTTTTGTTAAAATGTAAAAAATGGCCCAAACAGACCCGTTTTATGTTACGTTACATTGAAAATAAAATAAAATTTTCTTAACGTTGCTTTGTTGATTGAGATATTGCATAGTAGTCTTTTAAATAAATAAATTAATTAACCTATACTATTTTCTACTGTGTATAATAATTAAAATTTTATTAAGATGTAATAAAATTAATTGAACATAAACCCACCTAGTCTATTAATTTAAATAGTTAACCATAAAGTAATATTTTAATTATGGCAACCTATAATTTAGCGTTTGTAATCGATAATAATGTGTGGGGATATTTTTAATTAGGTATTATAATAGTTATAACAATACCCAACAATACACTGCACTCCTTCGCAATTACAAGATTAAATTTAGTATGTATCCCATGGGGCCTAGGTGTGGGCCATTTTTCGAGACTACAATTTCAATATTTTGTATACTTATACCTACTTGTATAATACAAACAATGATTGAATATATATATTGCTACACACCAGGGTTTTTTTAAAGGGTGCTCGCTCCTATAACTTCTTTATTCCTAAAGAAAAAAAAACTAAATTTACATTACAAAAAGACCATATTTTTTGCTTTGACACAAATTTTTGCTTTCTTACGTCTGTGGCTCGTCGATATTACTAGAAAAATTATTTTTTTCAAGTACTAAAAAGTTTATTTTCATAATATCTTTAAAATAATAACTATATGTTTTGCAAATTAATATACGCTGGTGTTGTTGTACTCGCACAACTCCAGTTCCTCCAGGAATAAAAAAGTAATAGGGGTGAGCCACCTTTGAAAAACACCCGGTATTGCGCCTTCGCCAAAATTGTAAAAGTTTGCATATGATATTAACAAAGAACTTTTACCTCAAGAAGTAATTTCAGACCAATGTTTATGAAGGTGTCATCTTTTTGTTTGTTTATTTACTAACAGAAAAGCGATACAGCTTTGTGGTGTAAAATGTAGATGTCGCTAGTCGACTTTCAGGCTACCTAGTAGCGATGTTGCGTAGTTTCCACCTTATCATGAATTCAAATCATTATACTTAAATTAAAAATGTAAAAAACTTTATTGTGTATACTATAATTATGTTTAATAATATAGTATATTTAAATCTATTAAAATTAAACTACTAGTTCATATAAAACTCATACAGAACTAATGTTTCTTAAAATTTACAATAAAATATCCAAAGTATATGTTTCCAATCGGCAACACTGTACCCCTGTCAGTCATTTTACGACATTAGACTGTGAGTTTACACATTCTTTTTCTCTCTTTACGCGTACTAAGTGTAAACAATAGTCACTCCCCACCAGCCCCTTACCGTAGTTGGTTCACGCTTCAAACAAAGCATACGGTAGATTTCATCATGTTCCTTCTTGGGGTAAAAGTTCTTTGGATATTAAATTCTGAGTATTTGAACTCTATTTTTAGACATTTATCTGTCTATTAATAATATTTTTTTTGTAAAATAATATCTTGACTTGAATAAATTTATTATTATTATTATTATTATTATTATAATTAATGATAAATTTGTTGCAGTTTTCATTTGCATTTGCCATTTCTATTATTCCTTCGTGTAACAGTCATCAACTTCTTTAAGGTTCAGCATTTTCTTTTATAAAAACTTTACAATTAAAATTGACAACAAAATTGACGCGAACAAACTAGCTTAGGACGCTATCATGTTGATCGGTCGCCATGGAAACAAGTGTCTTAGCCAATAATGTTACACGTTTATATAATCAAGGTGCTTGTTTTTATGAAATAATAATGCGTGCAGAAAAGGCCTTCTTTCCACACGCACGCTCGTAGAAAAATAGCTATTACGGTGTTCAACTTACTTGTGTTCCTTAATCTTGGGACATTTGCAGGCCAGATCAGATGCCGGAATGACCATGGGCATGGTGCCTTTGCGTATTCTGGACTCCTTCGACTTTTTGTAGATGAAGTCCACGTTGACCATGAATCTGACCCATCCCTTGCTGTGCTCGTCGTCGTTGCTGTCGATTCGAGATAACACTCTTGCCATTATTGCTGAAAAGGAGAAATGGCGTGATTAAGGTTGGTAGGTTTTTACCGCGGAGGAAAGACCGTTCGGGCGGATCCGATTCCTATTTATATCCTATTACTGATATGCTCAGGATTCGATTTATTTTATTAGTAGCTTTTTGATTTTTGGGGAATAGGGCTTTGGATCTGACTAAAATTGTTATCTAATTTTGCTGTGACGTTTCGACGATGGATTTTCGTCGTTTTCGAACAGAGAATTAAAGCCAAAGATTAGTCATTGTCACAAAACAATCACATAAACAAAACATTATTTAAACAAATAAATAACAGTTAAAAAATAAAACTAAGACATTGTATTTTTCTATACGCAGCAACCGAACCTACTAGCTGCCGCTGCTGCGTATAGAAAAATACAATGTCCTAATTTTATTTTTTTAACTGTTATTTATTTGTTTAAATAATGTTTTGTTTTTGTGAGTGTTTACTATTAGTGACAATGACTAATCTTTGGCTTTAATTCTCTGTTCGAAAACAACGAAAATCCATCGTCGAAACGTCACAGCAAAATTAGATAACAATTTTAGTCAGATCCAAAGCCCTATTCTCCAAAAACAAAAAGAATAAATTATACCAATCGGGCAAAAACTTTCAATGGAGCTCTCTACAACTAGAATTATGAAACAAAAGACGTCTACCCTAACTCTATCTCATTTGTGCTATACTTTCCAGCCAACCAAATAAATACTGTATTTGTTTTTCATACAACAAATACAGTATTTATTTGGTTGGCCGGAAAGTGTAGCAGTGAGCGGCACGAACGAACATAGCTAATGTGAATCTGTAGAATAAGATAATTCTACTAAAATTTAGATGGCGCCAGTAACTTCTTTAATAAAAATAATAGTTACACTTTTCGCCCGGCCAGGTAAATATTGTATTTGTTCAACAAAGAACAAATACAGAATTTGTTTGGTTGGGTGGAAGTGGGAGTGTATGTATGTCTTCTATCCTTTTTGGGTAGAACTTTTGTCCCTGTCTAATCTAACGGGAGAAATCGCCATTGAATATATTTTTTTGTGTAAAATACCTGAAGATATAGAGGAAATGCGCCTAATTTCGGATGGTTTCCAAATTTCGGATAGTGGTGTATTTAAGATACTGTCTGCAAAGGTAAACAGAAACCTACTTTTATGTGAAGCCAAAAGTCAAACTAGATCCGTCCTGTAATATGATAACGGTAGAGCTTCTCCCCTTTAAATGGCAGCACAAATCGTTTATATTGCAAATGGCAGTTATGTGCTCAGTTGCATTATTATGCTTGTTTATTTTATAAATAATCGTTATAAAAGTTCGTGATTCTGTCTTGCGTAAGTTATGATGTTAGTTAAGTTGATCCACTATTCATAATTAAGCAATTTGAAAACGTAAACATTCTACAAATTTCTAATCTAAAAAGCAGAAAGTTGCCTAATTTCGGATAGACCATTTTTGTGCATTTGATTCCCAATTTCGGATATCCGCAAGGTAATTTTTATTCAGGATAACCAACCATTAATTATTATTTTTATAATGATACAACAAACTAAGATAAACAATTTTGAAACAACGAAAATTACCTAAGATACTAAGATATTCGAAATTGGGAATCTAAAATTATAGTTCCTATAGTATTTCGTAGAAAATCGCTTAATGATTAAATTACGTCTTAAATGTGAAGGAATAACAAGAAACATAAGCAATGGGATCCAGATCTACTCTTGAAAAAATTTTTTCGGATATGTCCGAAATTAGGAGCCCTTTTTCAAATGCACAAAAATGCGCTGATTTTTTTTAACCGTGTTTTTTGGAAAAAATAAACTGTAATAAAATTGCTTTTATAATAAATCATGGTTCGCTATAATAAGTTGTATCTGGTTATATAAAAAAAATATCAAAAAGTAATACCGAGTATTAAATATTGAATACATTGTAAATGGTATCCGAAATTAGGCGACTTTCCTCTAAATGTACGATTCAGTTTTGTCGCACGGCTTTGCAAATCTACATGATGCCTAATTTTTAAATAAAATAAATATTTTATGATTAGGGTAATCGTTGGCATCCTGTTTATAATTTTCCACATTAAAATACAATTAATATAATGACATTAATTTGTGGCGTTTATAGGCGCTTTTGATTCATCAAATTAACATATTTTAAATCAAATTTATCATATTAATAAGTATATTAAATGGGCATAATATTATTAAGCATATTAAATATGCATGATAAGCAAATTAGATATAAATTAAAATAATTAAAATTTATTTAACCCTTCGTTAGGCGCGCCTCTTTTTGTAACGTGTTTAGGCGCGCGGTCTACACTTGTAGACCATTTTATTTTTTGTTTAAAAAAAAACACATTTAT
Organism: Brachypterus glaber; assembly: GCA_958510825.1. Taxonomy (NCBI): domain Eukaryota; kingdom Metazoa; phylum Arthropoda; class Insecta; order Coleoptera; family Kateretidae; genus Brachypterus; species Brachypterus glaber. The sequence continues at coordinate 6,377,225 of OY294045.1, forward strand.
ATTTTTAAAAACCAAATATCTTATCTTATTTATTTGGTTGTATTTAAAAGTTATTTACATATTTTTTTCAAATTATTATTGTTTTAGTAAGTGTTAAGGGTAAAAGAAAAATGATATACAATTCTACTAACATTTATTTTACATCTGTAGGTAATTTGTAAAAAAAAATAAAAATAACTTAAAAAACTTTCTGAAACTAAAACATTTTTTTTTTAACATGTACGATTATAAAAAAATAAAAAACACCTAAATTAAAAGAAAAAAATATTATAAAATTTGACTCGAAATCATGCAATATTTTAGTAACTCATGCGCCTTGTACATGTGCTCTTTGCAATCGTAGTTATGATATTTTGAGCATTTTTTTTTCGATTAATTTTCCCTTCTTAGGCACATTTAGTGTCCAAAAATTTTTAGTTTTATAGAACAGAAAATTACCTTATTTATCAAAAACATTACGTATTACGAAGAGCTCTCATGCCCAAAAAGACTTGTGCCAGTGTCTTCCTATAAACCGCTATTTTTTTTGGTGGTAAAGACATATTGTATCTTTAATTTATCTTTAAACTAATAAACTAACTTTGAAAAACAATATTCACAAAAAGAAACCATAACAACAAATACAAAATAAAAAAATGCAAAAATAAAAAAGGTAACGTGGTTAGTCGCGCGGTCTACAATTGTAGACCAGGCAGGTTTCAATATGAATAAAAACAATATTATACCCATTCAAAGTGTGAATTATTACTGATCTAATAGATTGATGCATAATGCACAGCTACTCGAAGGGGCGCAAGCGTAAACACTCCGTGTAAAAAGTTACCCAGCTAAAAAAAAAGCATGGTCCACGATCGTAGACCGCACGCCTAACGAAGGGTTAAAAAAATATACAGGGTGATTTTAGAATAGCTACACTCCCTATATAAAAAGATATGAAGAAAAGTTCCTATTAAGATATGTCCAAAAACGGCTCGCAAGGAAGCGTTGCCTCATTAAGAGAGGCTCCAATAATTCAGTTTTTATTTAATAACTCAGGAACACTTCGAGCTACCTCAGCGAAGTGTTAAATTTGATATAACCTTAATAAGGCCCATCCTACCATGTCATTTTCATGTAGTTATTTTTGGGGACGTCTGAAACGGGGAGTCCTTATCACTTTTTTGCCCTAATCTTTTTTCTGTGTAACTGTTTTTTGTAGTTCTGTTGTTAGGTGATTCCTCAGGTTAAAATGCATAAAAAAGGACTCTTGTTGTAATATTGTAGGAGTAACCGTTTTCGAGAAAAAAGCATTTAAAGGTAAAATTACACGATTCTAGACCCAAAAAATAAAACACTACAATATTAAAAAAACAATTACTTAAATTTCAACTACTTACCGTAATCTCTCTTGCAGTACTTGTTTAGATTTAGTCTTCTTGTGGCGGCCTTGCACTTTCCGCACTGATCTGTAAACAAAAAACATTTTTAAATACCTATATCCATCATTCAAGTACTGGGCGATGAACCGTCAGCATCGTGCTAAGCCATCTTTTATGATGTGCCTCGTGTATTTTTGTTTTGTCATCTTTTATGATGTGCCTCGAGTATTTTTATGTTAATGTTTTATGTACAAGTAAAAGTGAACCATATATATGGTTATTAATCGTGCGAACTGTTGAATTTTAAGTGAATAATAATGGACGTTTGAAGATAATTTTTTTGTGTGTTTTTAATGATAACTTTTTATATTAGCGTGGAAATTACTACAGTAGTATTTTATCAGTGATAGTGTGCAAGTCAGGATACATATCCGATTAGTACTTGCGCACTGGAAACCTCATGATTATATGGAGAAACCCTGGTTAATTATTCGGAAGAAAAAGACCAAATAAAGAGAGAGAGAGAGAAATACCTATATCAAATTTATCACATTTTCTTTGGAAAATTAACTTTCTATTACTTTTTAGATACTTTTTTTTATAAAAACGTTTAGGGATCCAAATTATAAGAAATGGGGGATTTAAAACTCGAGGCTCGAAGGATTGATAAAATGGTGACGAAACTGTCACCCATATCAATAAAATTGCAATTTAAAAAGTCAATCAAGGGGAAGTCGTTTAAAACTCCTGAGTGGATAGAATAAAACGTTCAAGTATTAATATTCATAAAGGTATATAAGAGATGCTCTTTAGCTCTTAAAGTCATCAAATCTGAGTGAAATCTATTAGATGATAGCAAAAGGAAATCATTTTAAGAAGTAAAGTTCGACGTAACATCCTTTATAGTTTAATTTATTTAAAACACAGGGCTGCAAAATTTTTTTTTTTGTTTGGTGCCGATAATTGTATGTTATAATTTGGTTAATTAAACCTCGAAAGGTCGTACGGGGTCGTCGAAACATTGAAGCTACGTCCAGTTTTGTATCGATAGATAATTACCAAAAAATTGTATTTTCTCATATTTATAGTCATTATTGTTGGGGTTTTCACTTAGATAACGAATAATGTAAGCAGCGGACTGCAAAAACTGTTTTTTATTTGTGAATAAATGTGATATAAAACATAAAAATACGGTAAATGGGTTCATAGGACGGAGCGACGACACAAGTACTCGGATCACCAATGGGTTATATGCGTCGATTGGTTAACTTCTTGTTAGGTCAGCAAAGTGGGTATACTAAATTTCCATGTTTCATCTGTTTATGGGACAGCAGAGCAAAAAATGACCATTGGATCAAGAAAGACTGGCATGTGGGAAAAAAAATGACGGTTGGGAAACAAAATGTTATAAATCCGCCTTTGGTTTCTAGAGATAAGATAATTTTGCTTCCATTACACATCAAATTGGGGCTTATGAAACAGTATATGAAGGTATTAGATAAAACTGGTCCATGTTTTGCCTTTCTTTCAAGAAAGTTTCCAGGTTTGAGTTCAGAAAAACTAAAAGCTGGTATTTTTGATGGCCCTCAAATACGACTTTTGATGAAAGACAGCGATTTCATTCATTCTATGAATGATTTAGAAGCAGTGGCGTGGAAATCTTTTGTTGCCGGTGTGAAAAATTTCTTAGGAAATCGAAAAGCCGAAAATTATGAGAAATTAGTTGAAGACCTTTTAAAGAGCTTTAAAAATCTTGGATGTAATATGAGCATAAAGGTACACTATTTGCACAGTCATTTAGACAAGTTTCCTGAAAAGCTTGGATCATATAGCGAAGAACACGGTTAAAGTTTCTATCAAGATTTAAAAGTGATGGAAGATAGATATCAAGGTCGCTGGGATGAACATATGATGGCAGATTATTGTTGGAGTATCACACGGGAGTGCCCCAGAAACGTTCATCGTAGAAAATCTAAAAAAAAGAAGTTTCTAACCTATTGATTAATTTAATAAAATGTTTCTAACCTATAAAATAATTTAATAAAATGTTTTTAATTTTAAAACTAATTTAATAAAATGTATCTGAATTGTAGAATAGTTTAATAATATGTTTCTGATTTGTAGAATAATTTGATAAAATGTTTTAAAATCGTTTATTTTCGTTTTACTTTGCACCTGCGATTTCTCGAAAACTACACGTAGCATTAAAAAAATGAGTATATGGCTAGAGTCAGGGTATCGAATATACTTAAAATCTGCTTTAGTTTTAGCGGCACCAAAATCATTGTAGACCTGTGAAATTGATTTTTATATAAGGGGACCTCCATAAAGTATGTCACGCTTGTTTTGGCCATTTTGACCACCCCCCTTTGTCACAAAGTGCCACACGTCACTAACCTTAAATAATTATAATTGAAATAATATTTATAGTTTGAGATACCAGCATGTATCCAATAGAAAGGTACATTATGTACATTATTTTAGAGCTTTATATAAATAAAAAATAAAATTTTATATTTAACCATATATTTTTTTATTTTTCAAGATTTTTTGTTGGGGGTTTAAAAAGGTTTCATACCTTTCAAACTTTTATCGAAATTTCTTAAAAAAAAATGTTTTGAAAAATTATTAATTTCTGCAAAAACGTAAATTATACTTTTAAACTTTTTATGGGAGGATTGGTGTAGTGGACTACCGCGTCGTACTTGACGAGTTTACTCACCGGCGCCGATTTGCCTTTTTTAGTTAATTAATAACTGAAATTTGGCGAAGGCGTAAGTAAAGCGGACACTCCCTATAAATTGGTTCGAAAGTCAATTAAAGCCAGTGGTTCCCTCTACTACTAGCGCACACAAGTCCTGGACTCAGGGGATGCTTAATTAAGTAGAATAGTCCGAGGTTAAATAAAATGTAAATGTAAAATGTAAGCTAATTTTAAATAAAGTAAATAAAAATTTACAAAAAAAAAACATCCTAAAAACACATTTTTTAGCAAAAAAAAAATGAAAAATCATATCCTTAATAATATATGTTTAAATAGAGAATTATATAACATTACATTACATTTTGTTTAACCTCGTACTATTCTACTTAATTAAGCATCCCTTAAGTCCAGGACTTGTGTGGGCTAGTAGTAGAGCGAACCACCGGCTTTAATTGACTTTCGAACCAATTTATAGGGAGTGTACGCTTCACTTACACCTTCGTCAAATTTCAATTATTAATTAACTGAAAAAGGCAAATCGGCGCCGGTGAGAATCGAACTCACGCTATTTGTGTAGTAAACTCGCCAAGTACGACGCAGTAGTCCACTACACCAATCCTCCCATATATGAATGAAATAGGCTTTAAAATTATGTACTCAGGTATGTCTAAAATTATGATTTAAACTGATAGTTTCTTTTTTCAAGCTTCAAGGAGCTTTAAATTAGGATACAGATACTTTATTAATTATGTAATATATTTTTGAACATACCTGAGCACAATTAAGTATATATTCTATGATTTTGAAAATTTGGTTTATTTTACACATGGCTTAAGAACTAAATATAAATAATAATTTTCACAAAAATAGGGGATTAAATGTATTTTTAGGGTTGATCATATCTTTATCATATTAAATGCTTTAATTTTAAGTATTTCTCCAAAACTGATGACTTTGCAAAAAAAAATAGGTTCAAAACCCGATGCGTCATATTGACTCCGCCATTTTGAATTTTTAAGTTATGGACATTGGTCTACATCAACATAATCAAAATAAGTCATTTGACACTTTTTTAAAACGATCGAAAAAAATAAATAAATTTTGGACCACCCTAATAGCGCGGAATTTTTTTTTGAATTTTTTCTTTATTTTATCCGAAATTAGCGGTATCAGTATCAAAAATAGTCGTATGCAAAAATTCAGAATTTTGTCCCTGTTTTTTTTTTAAACTTTTATAATTTTGGTGCAGGCGTAAAGTTTATTATGTAGAATATGTGGTTACACATACAGACAGAACTGTCAAAATATCGAGGGTCTCTAGTTATACATCTATCTATCAGGAGATCTATTTTATTTTTAGTTTCTACCCAATAAGGTAATTGAAATTACACGCATAATAAAATAATTATAATTAATTTAAAATAGGCTAAAAAATAAAGTAAAATGCGAAACCTAATTTAAGTAATATCCTTCACCCTTAAACTCAGGATTTCTAAAATTTCGACAGTTATTTATTAAAACAGACGCAGTTAGGGAGCCGCTGAATATTTTTGACAAGTTATTTTTTCTCGGCTGAATTTTACATATTTTTTTTTTTTTAAAAAATGTAACAATTTTTTTTTTAAATAAGATTTTTTTTGAAAAACAAAAAAAAATATTTTCAATTTTTTTTTTATTTTCTTATTGCAAAAAACGAAAAAAAATGAGTTTTTTTAATATGTTTTTCATTAAAAAAAAGTTTACCCCCCAACTTTTTTGTTGTTAAGGGGATTACTTTCAAAATTGGTAGAATTTACATATGCTTATAATAAAAGTAATTTTTCCTGAAAAAGTTAAGTAAATCGGAATTCTCTTTCAGCTTTTTTCGATTTTTTTAACGCCCCATAACTTTGTTATTTTTGGGGGGATTACAAAAACAATAGGAATCTTCCCCTCGTAGAACTTGATTTTTTATGAAAATTTCAAGTCGATCGGATTATTCGTTCTTGAGTTATCGTGTTCAGACATAAAAAAAAGTTGCTTATTTTTTGATGAAACAAATTTATATCCAAGAATATTTTGTCTAGGACGATTTTTGAAATTTTTTGAAAGCTACCGCATAATATTATTCTAGCGCAGGCGCTGTGAATAATATAATCATTGGAATAGTTATTTGAAGTTTGTACACTGAAAAAAAGGATTCTTTGCGGTAATGGCATATGAAATTAGGCCAAATGCTCCGCACTCTTGAATACGTCCAAAAGCGCCTTCTCTTAACATGAAAATATAATTCACTTGCCAAGATCTTTCTGATTCTTTAACTTAAAATTATTTGATCTTGTGTGAAATGCAAGTGATCTTGTCTCAAAAGAAAAATTCTTGGGCCAAAGTATTTAAAATTATTTAATTTTTAACAACCTTAAAACAAGATAAATAATTTTTGCCTCAAATGCGCCAGGTCCAAGAGAATTTTAAAAATATTTCAAAAGCGACACTTTTCTTGGGACTAGATAAATCGTTTTGTTTGAAGATACACATCTTTTAAGCTAAAAGAATAACTGCCAAGAGAGTTGACTACTTTGAGCGAAGAACGTCATTTTTTTTCAGTGTATGTTATCATGTCATCATGTATCATTGTACGTACAGTTGATTAGTGCAAGGAACCAAAAATCAATTTTTTGGAGATATGATGTTGCGAAAGTAACACGACGATATGTAAAATTTAGCCGGGAGAAAATAAACTGTTGTAAATGTTCACCAGCTCTTAGACTATTAAATATGTCTTTTTGCGATGAATCGTTTAATAGGATTGGAGTGAGATGGTGCATGCTTAAAGCAAAATCTCCCCCACCTGGAGGGAGAGCTTCAAACGATGTTTAATCGACTGGCAAATCCTCACTAGTACAAAAAAAACATATTTCAACCTTTTGTAGATTGGAAAAGTTATTTTATACAGTGTCCCAAACTATCGGGATGTGTATTTCTGACTGTTTGTGCAAAGTGTAGAAAAAACTGTAGAAAATTTATGAATTAGAGACTCTAATTTACAAAAAAAAACTAGGATTTTATTTTGAAAATAATAAAGAACTGCGAATTTCGTTTTTAAAATCAATGTTTTATTTTAATTAATAAAATATTTTCGTGGATTTTTTTTATGGAAATTGATTCATTTTTATTTTAAATCTTTATTAAAGCATATACTTTTTTATTTATTTTTTTTTAGTGTCATGAATTTCCAATTTATTTACCAAAAACGCCATTTCCTTAGATATTTTTTTAAATTTGTATTTTACACTTTTTATACACAAAAATACCAGGCAAACGTAACTCCTCAAAAATTATGAAAAATTCTACTATACTTTTGAGAAAAACGGGTATAAAGTTTTTTTTAATAAATTTTTTTGAAAAAGTCTACATATACTTTCGAAAAATGTAAAAAAAAACATAATCGATTTTTTGAAAATTATAAACAAGAATGATCCCTTAAATAAGATTTGTGCGACATCCTATAATAGGCAATTTACTTTAAGATACTTCCTTCTTTTGTTATTCCTGAGGGATTCAATTTGTTTTTTTTATAATATAATTAGAATGTTTTACGTTCCACATTTAATATAAAATATTTTTTGACAAAAATTAAATTATTCTAACGTAACTATGAAGCATCTTGGAATTATTTTGAGTGAAAAAATTTAGATTTTTAGAAATACATATTTATCCAAAACGTTATTACTATTGCCCATTTTTTTGTAGCCGTTTTAAATGATTGAAACTTAAGAGTTGCCTAATATTTGTAAAAAGTTTTGTACATAAAAATAATACAGGATTTCTGAAAAAAAAAATAATAAAAATGTCAATTTTTTGTCTCAAAAATCAGAACAACCTCTTAACACCTCCACAACGACGGTGTTTTCGGTAAAGCTATGTATTTTTGGCCCATTTAAAATGTATTAGACCGTGTACCACCGGTGGCGCACTTCGGCCCTCAGGCAAGTCATCCGTATACCACCGATGGCGTATTTTGTCTCACACATGTTAAATTATAAAATTCATATGATTAAAACAGATTTTTTTGTTATTTTATAGATTCTTTTTTAACGTTTTTATCAACCAATCATTTAACAATATTTATGGCCACGTGTTTATTTCTGTCCAATCATATTAATAATAATAATAATCGTTTATTTACGCATATAGCAGTTACAAAGTTATTTATATAATATTCTTATAGCATAATAGGTATAAAATAATAATTAAAAAAAAAAAATAAGAGTAATATACTCATATAAAACAAAATTACATGCCTAAATGTTGACGTAATTGATTTTTAAACATATTATATGAAGAATTGTAAAAATCAACAGAATTGCATGCTAAATTAACCAATGTTACAATACGGTTCATTGGAGAATTTTCTGCATTAACAGTATTACAGGAGGAAACCTCCAGGAGTGGATAACTTCTCAAGGATCTTATTGGAATTTTAATATTAAACTGACCCAATATAACACTAGATTGAATTGATCCAGCAAGAACCTTAAAGAAAAAACACACATCACTGAAGATTCTTCTATTCTGAAGGGTAGCTAAACCCAAATATTGCCTTGTTTGATTCGTATCCAACAAAATGTTATTCTGAGCAAGTCTGTATCAAACAATACGTAAAAACTTATTCTGAACAATTTCAATTCGCTGAATATGGTTGCCAAAATATGGGGACCAAATGGTGGATCCGTATTCCAGTCTTGATCTTACTAGGGATGAATACAACATCAATATAGGTCTCTGGTTAGAAAAGTCCTTAGAACAAAACCTAGCATTTTATTTGCATTAGAAACAATATGATCAAAATGATTATGAAATAATAATTTACTGTCCAAAAAAATACCCAGATCCTTGATTACATTGACATTATTTAGTAAATTATCTGCTATTTTATAATTGTGCTCTAACGGGTCCTTTTTACGTGAAAAAGTCATCACCGAGTACTTATTATTATTTAAATACAGCTTGTTTTTAATGCACCAGTCATTAAGTAAATCAAGGTCCCTTTGTAAAATAAAAGCATCTAGTATAGACGTTATCCATCTGTAAATCTTTAAATCATCAGCAAAAAGCAGATATTGAGACAAAAATTTTGAACCTATATCATTAATAAAAATAATGAACAATATTGGTCCTAGGTGAGATCCTTGTGGTACTCCACTTAGGACCTTTATAATGAAAGATTATATATTATATTATAGCTATATTGGGAATTTTCTACTGTAGAAAATTCTAGTGAGAATCGCTGTAGTATTTTGTTTTTCAGTATTTATCTAACGCAGTACCACGCTAGTCAGTACTGCAGTAAGTGACTAACCTGTTGACAGAACTAATTTGCAATTTAAAAATGGACAAATAGGTTTTAGTTTAGCAGTTAAGAATGTAATTAAATTAACCAAATCAAAGAATATGCCGGTAAAAATATTAAGATAAGTAATAAAACAATTTATATCAATTTGCGATGAAAAAAATATAAAAGTTGGTTTGACATATTATAAATCGTGAGGTGATATCATCCTGATATAGTCGATGTATATTATAGAATAAAACTAGTAGATATTGTCAAACACCGACAGATATATTTAAAAAAGTATTAAGCTAATGCCTGATGCATTTCGAAATTTGATATTTCATCTTCAGAGGCTAAAAAATTTAAATTAATGTAATATACATACATAGAACAGGTGCGAATTTACTTGCAAATAAATAAAATTGATATAAAATTACCTTGTCAAACATTTAACGTTAAATATACAATAAAGTATATAAAATTAAAATTAACTGCGAAGTTACGTGCAGAAATGAAACAAATGTTTTGACATTATAAAATTGATTGTCATTGAGTTGAAGGGGTGGTAGCGACATCTTTTGGAAACATTACTCAACGCAGGACGGATAAGAAAGACATCTGCTTAAAGCCTTCTTTACAGACGCGACGCAAAACCTCAGACGCACAGCCGCGAGGTATAGGTTGTATATTTAACGTTAAATGTTTGACAAGGTAATTTTATATCAATTTTATTTATTTGCAAGTAAATTCGCACCTGTTCTATGTATGTATACTACATTAATTTAAATTTTTTAGCCTCTGAAGATAAAATATCAAATTTCGAAATGCATCAGGCATTAGCTTAATACTTTTTTAAATATATCTGTCGGTGTTTGACAATATCTACTAGTTTTATTATATTATAAATCGTTAAAAAATAATCTTCCGAACTACAAATGATTCTTTGAATTATCAGGAAAAATTCACAGTTTTCATTCAAATTTGCTGTCAAAGGAAATAATTACTCCAGGGCGATACCCCGGTCGTAATTATTTCCAGACAGCAAATTTTCATGAAAACAGTGAATTCTTCCCGCTTATTTTAAAGTTCCAGTACCGTGCCGTAGTAGCCAGAATTAAATCGCAGGAAAAATTTTTACAGTATAATTTTTAAAATGTATAAAAAATATTAATATTATTTTCTAACATAAAATCCAAATTTATATCATATTTGTTGTTTGAATAATTACATTAATAAGAATTAACATTTTTTTGGGTATGATTAATGATGTAAGAAAAACAAAAACGTCTAATTAATATATTTAATTAAGGAAGAGACTCTAATTTGGTTAATGTCCTAATTTTATTAATTATTTTAAAACTTAATTAATTATGATAATAAATTGTAATTAGGTTTATGATAATAAAATTTTAAGATTTATGTCTTCTACCTAAGTAGCAACGGTCAGGATTATTACCAGTGCTCGGAGTTAAGATTTTTTAACAGGTTCGCATCAAGACAGACAAAGAATAATTAAAAAAAAAACGCAAGATTATCTTAAATATATTTTCCTAAGATCCTCTATGAAAATGACATTTAGCACATTCTTTTGTTCTTTAGAAAACGCCTCATGTCGCACTAATTTGATATTTTTATATCACACTGTTATGTATTGAGGTTTGCCTAATTTTATTTAGATATTTACCTCGTTGATTCTACGAACTTTATTGACCTTGTTTTATAAAACATTTTCCACCTTTCACCACAGCCTTTTATATCTTTTAAGTGTTTTAATCCAAATATTTCTGTTTTTCATGTCAAAAATAGAAACTATAGTTATAACGTTACTATTTTGACCATTACTGTCTAGTCTGGACAATCTAGATCTTATAAAAATTACTTAATTTTTTATTTAGTTACCTTACATTACATAAAAAACATCAAAATACACAATATTTTTCTTATGAAATGTAAAACAGTACAATTTTACTGTCTTATATGGCAGCATAACTACATAAATCTAATTTAATAAGTAAACTCAAGTTTGCATTTATTTAGGATAGGCAACCTATTAAACAGCTATGTATTGTATTAAATATAAAACCAAGAAAACGAAAGCTAAATGAAAATCATATTTCCTGTTTGACATGCCTACATATATAAATTTGTGTGCTTTTTATAATTATTTTGTGCTTTGCTTTTCTTAAAAATTAATAAAAATTAGAAAATATTGAAATAAGAAACTTGATATTTTTTTCGGGATCGTAGGAGAAATAGTGTACATAACTCGTTGGAAAGTGTATTTCATACACTCGTGGGATTTCCTCACTCGCCTAGCGGTTCGTTCATAAACCTTCCCACTCGCGTGAAATATGTCACTTTCCACACCAGTTATGGAATACACTATACTATTTTAGATTTTAAGCTTTCACGGCCATTAAGATATAAAGAACTTTCACTTTCGGGTTTGGACCGTGTTAATGGATTTAAGCTTTGACCATGAACGGTTATACCAAAAAAAAACATTAATAAGACCATATACAAATACAGAAATCCCAGACCCAAACAACAGGACAATAGTGACAATGACAGACAGACACAAGTTATACTTCCCTATGTAAGCGGTATCACGGATAAAATAGGTAAACTTTTGAAGAAGTCAAATATTAAGCCTATATTTTGGTCCAACCAAAAATTAGGTCAATGTTTGACTTCAACAAAAGACAAAATACCCCTGAGTTCAGAGGGCGTATATAAAATACCCTGCTCCTGTGGTACGGTTTACATAGGTGAAACTAAGAGAAAAATTTCTACAAGACTTCAAGAGCATGAGCGCAATATAAGAAAGAAACAAATTTCCTTATCGGCAGTAGCCGAACATGTACATGAAACAGGTCATAAAATCAATTTGTCTGAAACAAAACAAATATTGACAGAAAACAGAAAAATGCCAAGGAAGATACGGGAATCGATAGAAATCATCAAGCATCCTAACAATATCAATCGGGACACTGGTTACCACTTACCTGCAGTATGGAAGTCTTTGATAGGAAAAACCTCGTCACGGGTGAATAACCACAACTCGTCATAAATAGTGACACAAGTTGATTCGAAACTTAGTTTCAGATTAATCCCTGAAGATGTCTCTAGTAGTAAGAGACGAAACGTCGGAAAGTGAAAATCCATTAACACGGTCTAAACCCGAAAGTGAAAGTTCTTTATACACTATACTATATTTAAAGTAACAAAAATGCATTTTTATTGTTAGGTAATTCTTGTTTTGTTTTATTTAGCTGTAGATATTTAAATTAGTTTGATTTTACAGGAATATTTAAAATCATAGAAAAGGAAAAACAGTAAAATTAATTATCTTAAAATAAAAGAATTGCATGACAATATTAAGTGTTTTTATTACTTTAAATAATATAATTAAGATGATCTTGCGTTTTATGAAATTATTCTTTGTTTTTCTTAATGCGAACCTGTTAAAAAATCCAAACTCCAAGCACTGGTCATCACAAGAAGTGCTAAATATTTTATAATTGACGAGTTTTAAGCGAATACAAACCAAATTTTTAACCGACTTCTTAGAAGAAGGTTCCCTGACAACGCCAACGGTTTCTGTTTATTATTTCATACATATATATATATATATATATATTATTATTGACGAGTTTTAAGCGAATACAAACCAAATTTTTAACCGACTTCTTAGAAGAAGGTTCCCTGACAACGCCAACGGTTTCTGTTTATTATTTCATACATATATATATATATATATATATATATATATATATATATATATATATATATATATATATATTTTATGCTACTTAACACGTTGACTGCCTATAAAAATCTTGGAACCTTGATGAAAGGACAATAGCGTTTTTAAAAATTATAAAGTGTTTCTTAGTGTTTTTTACACTCAACAGTTGAGTCATAGGCAGTCAACGTGTTAATAACGTAAAACAATCAAAAATTAAAGACAGTTTTTACCCATTTACCCGAGCATCTTAAAAAAAATTGTAAACTAGTGTCTTTTGTAATGCAGAAAATCTTTTTCATATATAAATTTGACTTCTAAAGTATCATTAATTCCTAGTCATTAAAATTCTACAGTGTTCATTAATTTTACTACAATTACACTACAATACAGACAAAATGTCAGACACGTATGTGTGGAATGTGGTCATAAGAATTATGTCATAATGAGAAAGACTAATAAATATTAGGCTAATTACTACATAAGCTTAATTCGTGAAAATGTAAAACTAAAAATAATTACTGAAAAGATTCATTAGTAAAAATAATCTGTGAAAATATGTAATGCTTTGAATTCCATATTATACTCTTCTTGTGTTTTGATGCATTTACAATTTCCAGTGACAATAAACATTTGTAGAGAAAGTATAGTCTATAACATGTTTGGACTAGTTTTTCCATACTAGTTATCAAATATACTATTTTAAGTGGTCCAATGGCCTATATCCTCAACACATTGATTTTGAAAAATTTTACAGTACTTAAGAGTGACAATATTTAAATTAAATAATAATATTAATTACTTAGTTTCTTATTATTTTTTTAAACAAAATTTTTTTAATTTTATGCGTTATTTTAATTTAAAAAGTCTTTTATTTTATATAAATATTAAGAAAATCTGACCGTTATTTTTCTTTTTTTTTATCTTGTAGTGGCGCCTTCGCCATATTTGCATATAATAATAATAAACGACTTTATTTGACATATAATTACATCAAAATGGCGAAGTTTGATTATAAAAATCAATCTTACACTTAACCATAAAAATACATAGGAAATATATTTATAATATCACATGAAAAAAAAAAAAAAAGAAAGTTGAACAAGTATTAAATACTAAAATATAATATGTAAAATATTTAAATATTTAAAATATTTAAATATTCAAATATTTAAAGTAAATACAGTGAAGTATAGCGAATAAACTGCACATAATAAATGTCTATAAAGAATATAATAATTAAATCACACAATAGTGTAATAATCAAATATAATAAAAATTTTTTTTGGTAAACTAGCCTTGCTTTTCAAGCAAGGCTTTTTTTGTACTAGCTCGAAACGCGTTTGGCTTAATGGTAGTGAATCCTGGTTTTAATGAATTGTAGAGATTTGCGGCCGTATAACTAAATGATGTTTAAAAAAAAAACCGTATGGTGTCGGGGAATAGTAATAGAGTTGTTACGTATATTACGACTATGTATATCGCTTCTGAAGATTAACTTTTCTCTTAGATATAAGGGTGTAGAAGTTTGTGTTAATTTATGAAGAAAAGTAGAATAGGTGAGATAGTGTGTATTTTCCATATTTAACCATTTAAGACTTTTTGCAGAAATATGATCAAATATGATTTTTTTATTTATACCTTTAATTTAAACAAAAAAAATTGTTTTTTATTAAGAGCATATGTGATAAAAATAAAGTTTGATATAAAGTTTTCTTTTTCAGTTTACTTGAAATTTAAAATGTATTGCAATGGCGATTTCTCCCGTTAGATTAGACAGGGACAAAAGTTCTACCCAAAAAGGATAGAAGACATACATACACTCCCACTTTCACCCAACCAAACAAATTCTGTATTTTTTCTTTGTTGAACAAATACAATATTTACTTGGCCGGGCGAAAAGTGTAACTATATTATTTTTATTAAAGAAATTACTGGCGCCATCTAAATTTTAGTAGAATTATCTTATTCTACAGATTCACATTAGCTATGTTCGTTGGTGTCGCTCAGTGCTACACTTTCCGGCCAACCAAATAAATACTGTATTTGTTGTATGAAAAAAAAATACAGTATTTATTTGGTTGGCTGGAAAGTGTAGCACAAATGAGATAGAGATAGGGTAGACGTCTTTTGTTTCATAATTCTAGTTGTTTGATAGTTTTTGTTCTGTGATAAATATTATTTGACGTTTATATCCAATCCCGTCAAAAAGTTACGGCGGTGTAACATTTAAAAGAGTAACCCTGTATAACAACTTTTAATCTAGGGTAATTTTGAAAATTTAAAATGCATCTTATATTACTCTTCCAGCGCATAGTGCTGTGAAGAGTTGAAATATGCATTTACATGTGCTGCATGCAGAAAACTGAGCATTAGGTCCCATTAACGGATAATTTATACAGGATAATTATAAGTACATATTAATGATGTTTTGTTTTAAAAGTTAATTTACTACATTTAATTAAAATGCGTTTAATTAGAGTACATAATATCGTAGAGGGGAAATAATTAATTTATCTACGATATCATTAAAATAATATATAATAACTCTTTAATAGTTTTTATTCCCTTTAAAATTATATTTTCTTTTTTAAATCTTTTTTTTAAACAGTCGTGGCCAAAAATTTTTAAGTACTTAAAAGTTGTTGAAAGACCTTAAAAATCCTTAAAAGTTTTTAAAAGTTCTTAAAAGTTCTTAAAAGTTCTTAAAAGTTCTTAAAGTTCTTAAAAGTTCTTAAAAGTTCTTAAAAGTTCTTAAAAGTTCTTAAAAGTTCTTAAAGTTCTTAAAAGTTCTTAAAAGTTCTTAAAAGTTCTTAAAAGTTCTTAAAAGTTCTTAAAAATTCTTAGAAGTTCTTAAAAGTTTTTAAAAGTTCTTAAAAGTTCTTAAAAGTTTTTAAAAGTTCTTAAAAGTTCTTAAAAGTGTTTAAAAGTTTTTTAAAAATTCTTAAAGCTCTTCAAAGTTTTTAAACTCCTTAAAAATTCTTAAAAGTTCTTAAAAATTCTCAATTTTTCCTAAAATTCTTAAAAGTAATTAAAAATTTCTTAAAAGTTCCTAAAAGTAATTTAAAGTTCTTAATAGATCTTAAAAGTTCTTGAAACTCCTTAAAAGTTCTTTATTTTTCTTAATGGTTCCTTAATTCCTTAAAAGTTTTTAAATATTATTAAAAAGTTCTTAAAAGTTTTTATACAAAGTCTAAAGTCTAAAGCTATATTTAAATACTTTCCTGAAATATCGTGCTTATAAAAATCGGATAGACTAGGAACCAACGAACGAATAATAAAAGAGTTATTAGTTTGTTGCTAGGAACTATATATTTACAAAAAATGTTAAAGAACCTACAAAAATATTGTATTTACAAAATTTATTTATTTTTTGGATATTCGATATGAGAGATCGCAAAATAATAAAAGTATGCGGAAATAAATAAATTAAAGACAAAAGTCCAAAGATAGTTTCTGGTAATCCATTTGTCTTGTGCAAACTTATAATTAAAGTTGCACCCTACAGACACTTCGGATATTATTAAAGCCTCCAACAGACTGTATTTAATCACTTAATGACTTGACCATTAAATAATTAGGGCCATAAATTTAAATGTGCAAATAACTCGCGACGTGAGAAACAAATTGTTCCATAGGATAGCCTAGAGAGTTTTAGAATAGAATGCACTTTTTCCTAAAATTCTTGGTATATAGCAGTTTTTAATGAATGAATTTCTTAATAAATGCGACTACGAATATTCTTTCGTGGTATTCTACTACTCTAATATATTTTCCATAAAAAAGCTATTTTTAAAAAGGCTAATAAAATTTACCCAATTTTGAAATTTTGCTTTTGCCAAATGTTTGAGACCGACGCGTCGCGACGTGATTTATTTATTGTCACTAAAATCTCCATTTAGAATAAAAAATGCGATGTAAGAAAAACAAAAAATAAATAAAAATTCAACACCATCAATTTTTTTAATTAAAAATTATATGACCAAAAGGAGAATTTAATAAGCTTTAAAAAACAATTTATTACACGACCTTCTTTTCCATTTAAAAAAATATTCTTCCTTGCATCCAGCCTCCATTGTGCCCACTAAACGTATCAAATGTATACCAAAAAATTATTTGTGTTATGTTATTTAAGTTTTCAAAGTTTAAAGTTAATATCTTAAGCCGTTCAAAACTTAAAGCTACGGTTTCCTCCAAAAGTCGCAGTCGCTGACGACTGCGACCGGGTAGCCGCGACCGAGTGCATTTTAAATGTCCCAGTTTTACTAGCTGCTGCCGCCGTTCGTTTGGTCGCCGGTCGCTTGACCGCTCCGGGAGCAGACGCACGACTAATTCGTCACGAATTTGACAGTGAAACAGGTGGTTTTGCACTGTGACAAGTGTCTTTCACTGTTTCACACAATTAGAATTGCTTGAAATCCTTCCACCCCTCTCAGCCGAAACATCTCATCAAGTTTTACCCTTTTTTCTTAATGATGTAATCTTAATAAGAGGAGAAGATTCTCTTCTTCCGCTTGATAATTCAGAAACATTAAAAGAACCGACTTTTTAGAGATATTCATACTGATTAAAAGGCATAAACTCGCGAACAAAAAAACAGCTCTTTATAAAATGGCTAGCTAACAGAATGACGACTGGCGACCGGCGACTGGCGAGACAGAGGAAAACAGGTAGGATCGTAACGACCTGGTTGCGGCTACCCGGTCGCAGTCGTCAGCGACTGCGACTTTTGGAGGAAACCGTAGCTTAACATACATGTACTTATATTTTTTTAATACTAGGATGTAGAATAATGTATTTTAATTTTTTTTACATATACATGTATCTAAAATGCTTAGTTTTGGGTAAAATGCAGTCTGACGCTGGAAATATTTTAAGAACGTCCTGTGGAATATTTTTCTTTTCCCTCGCGAACTATATAAATCGTCGATACTTTCAACAAGTTTTATAAAACAAACAGGCAAGCGATTAAAAATTTGCAATCTTAATTTTTTATCCAGATTGAGTTAAATAAGTAATTTATATTCAAAACAATTTACACATAATTATATTTATTTTTAAATTTATGCTAGATGGTCATGAAAAATCTATCCGTCGGTCTGTCTGTCGGCCTATCTGTCGGTTTGTCTATCGGTCAGTTTTGCAATTTTTATTTTTTAAAAAATTACTTTTTTTTTGTTTTAGTGAACCTAAGCCTACAGGGGAAAGTATTATTTTGTTAAGAAAGTTATCTATCTGTCGTTAAAATCAAATGGACAGGAAACAGTGAATAGTACCATTTCATCCTTTTTGAGAATCATCAGCACGGTGTATCCTGTATGTTGCTAATATTCAAATAAAACGTTAGATAGATATATAAGTATGGTGCCATCTATTGATGTGGTCACTGTTATCTGTTCACTTGTTCCCAAAAGGCAAATTTTCACAATTTAGGGTGTACAGTAACGTGCATTCAAATGCCACGGACCTAAACCATTATATGAACCTTTAGCCGGTTAAGCAGAGTTAAATAAGTTAAGAATTGACAAACTATAGATGGCACCATGCTTTTATATCTATCTAACGTTATATTTGAATATTAGCAACATACAGGATACACAGTGCTGATGATTCCCAAAAAGGATAAAATGGTACTATTCAATGTTTCCTGTCCATTTGATTTTAACGACAGATAGATAACTTTCTTATACAGAGCGGTCCAAAAGTCACTCCACCCCTCTTAACTTTTGAACCAGTTGAGATATCGACTTCAAATTTGGAACTTTTAAATAAGACAACTTAAACTATCTTTTAGCATATATTTAATACTTTCACCTCTTAAAATGTGGGCAGGGGGGCATGGGGGCACATTTTATTAAATGGAAAGGGGGATCTTGTAATACATAATTTTAAAGCTTATAAAATTTTCCATTTAACTCTATATTTTTAAATAAAAAAAAAATTGGGTTTAAAATGGGGTTGAAAATGGGTATTAATGTCAAAATTCCTCTAAAAAAAACAAATAATTTTTTAAAAATACCTAATTTCATCATAAAAAATGTTAATTATACTTTTAAACTAATTTTAGTTGACATAAATAAAAATTTATAAAAAAAAGTAAACAAATCGAATGTTTTAGCACAACAAATTGAAAAATCAAAACCTTAAAAAACATTTTTAAAAAATTTAAAAATGTTAGTTTAAATAGAAAATTTTATAAGCTTTAAAATGATGTATCACACGACCACCCTTTCCATTGTCCCCATATGCTCCCCTGCCCACAATTTAAGAGCTGAAAATATCAAATATATGCTAAAAGATAGTTTAAGTTGTCTTATTTAAGAGTTCTAAATTTGAAGTCGATATCTCAACTCGTTCAAAAGTTAAAAGATGGGGGGGGGGTGAATTTTGGACCGCACTGTATATATTTTTCGGTTATTAACCGACAAACGTGCAGTATATATTTTTATAGACTGAAAATTCTTAACTTATTATTTTGT
This sequence comes from Brachypterus glaber, assembly GCA_958510825.1. Taxonomy (NCBI): domain Eukaryota; kingdom Metazoa; phylum Arthropoda; class Insecta; order Coleoptera; family Kateretidae; genus Brachypterus; species Brachypterus glaber. The sequence continues at coordinate 6,396,825 of OY294045.1, forward strand.
TGGCAGCAATTATTTTTAGAATTTTGATATTTTTTATAATTTTAATTTAATTTCTTTAACTTATTTCAATTCAGGAAAAGGACTAATCCAATGGCTTTATTTGTCTGAAAGATAGGGCCAATAAATATAATGGGAGATAATCTTAATTTGACAAAAGGCTTAAACGATGGCCCATTTAGGAGCTTTAACTGTGTGTAAAAGAGACCATTTGTAACATCTGTCTCAAGTATTTGACAATTGAGTTGCACCCAGCAAACCCACATCATTTTAGTTAAATTAAATTGCTTTTATTTCATTTGAATTTGATTTTATATGTGGTATTTCGCTCCTTTTTGCATTCATTTCAGGATAACTTGATGATGTAACGACTGTTACAAGTACTAGCGCCTTCGCCATAATTGCAAAAGTTTTTTATAAACACCTACCTATTGCACATAAAACACAAAAATCCGTCTCGAATGAGCGAGCCTAGTTTTTCATAAAAAATAAAATGAATCGTTGGTTAATATGATAAGTAATGTTTGTTATTTTATGTTATAAATATTTTCCGTCATGGAAAAAATTATAATAAACTTTTTGTTTATTTTTTGACATTTAAGGTGGTTTTTAAACTAGTCTTCTATTGTGATTCACAATTTGTGAATGATAAAATTATGACCAAAAACAATTTTTTACATTTTGGGGGACAGAGGGGTCATGGAAAAAAAATGGTAATTATATTTTTTGTGTAATGTTTATTTACCTATAAGGTGGTTTTTATGTTTTTGTAATATTGTGAATAATAAAAAAGTTAAGGCCAAAACAAAAATTTAACCCCCCCTTTTACTATCCTCCTTACCGACTTAAAATAATATGAAAATAATCTGCATACCAATACCAAGTCTAGCTCAAAGCGTTCTTAACTTATCGTGGATGTTTCAGGAAAAAATAATATGATTTAGGCAAAATCAAAATACTTCATGAGAAAGTAAAAATCTGTACAATTTAAGTTTTTTAGTAAAATGTATTAGATTATATTCGTATTTATCACGACAACCTCAATTCAGCCATTTTGTTTGACGATATTTTAGTCGGTGGCGCCATCTAGCAGAAATAATTTAAATTTAAATGCAGACCAGAAATAATTAGGTTAGTGGTCTCTCTTTTTCATTACAGGTTCGGTCTACAGTTTTACATTAACAGTTGCGAATAAAAGTATTTTTAATTAGATTTTATTTTATTTTTTACCAAGATTTTATTTGTTTATTACTATAAAGTGTTGTAAATTATTAAATTTGTAATTAAGTGCCTTTTACTTATTAATCAAAAAAATATTTTGGGTAATCCTAAGAAAGAAAGCCATAGGAAGGTAGGTTTTTTATGGTAATTAAATGTTCTCTTGGTCCTATTTAAGACTTTTATCCTTTTTTTTAATAATAACGGATATACAGTATGTGTAAAAAACTGTAGGATACCCTGTATATGATAACTTGTAGCTCTTGAAATTCTCTATGAGTTATTCTCTATATTATAAATTTTCATAAGTACTTTGGTACGGTTACAGAGGGCGCAACTCGACTTTCACCGCCCACTGTAATCGTAACAAAATACTTATGAAAATTGATAAGATATAAAACTTATAGAGAATTTCAAGAACTACAAGTTTGCTCACAACAACTTTTATCCTCCGATGAATAATTTGGCTGAAAAATCGAAAAAAACAATTTTACCCCCAACATGGCCATATTTAAACATTTATAACTCGATTGTTATTAAAATAATAAAAAAAATTATCGAAACAAAATTTTGTTGTAAATTTTTTCCTTAACAAAATTGGTTATATACATTTTTATCGTAAGATGCATATTTAGCGAGCACTCACCCCTAAAATTTAAGATAGCGGACATCCCTTACTCAAATCACCTGGTGAAAAACTAAGAGGAGTGTTCTGTTACTATCCTCTACTACCCTTTAAAATATCAGCCCGTGTACATTTATTGCAATTTAACACAGTAAGTTGTCGTTATTTGACTAGACTAATAATAGTTTTTAAGAAAAAGTTATCTAGAGTCGCTTTTGGATTATCCTGCTTAACCAACTATGAAAATAGAAACAAACTAGATGAAACGTTGCAAGCACCCTGTCAAAACATCGGCACTATTGTACACTAGTGCCATCTAGTTTGCAAATTTCAAACTAGGTGTTTTGTTTGATTTTAAATTCTGTATCTTTAAAACATTATATTCTAGCAAAAAACTGTATATAACGTTTTTTATAGGGCTTAAAAAGAGCTTTTATTTAAAATATAATTTTTTAAAATCGGGTCATAAATATGTGAGATATGCTAAAAAAACCTTTTACTGCTTTAAACGCCAATATCTCGGAAACAATGCGTTTTGGGAAAACGTTGTTTATAACATTTTTAGACCAATTTAAAATTATTTTTTATATAAGTGCTAAATTAAGCAAATACAATAATAATTGCCTTAATTATAAACAAAAAACGTTAAAAAATAGGAGTTTTACCCTATTTTTACTCCCTTACCCCCAATCGTTTACCCCCAAAATCTAATCATCTCTTCGGAATACGATAAGAAACAATATGCAAAAACCCGAAAGTCGATATCTCATGTAGAAATGGAGTTAGAGAGTTTACACCCAGACAGACAGACAGACGGACGCAAAAAATTTTTTTTACTGATTTTTTCTCAGAATGGTCCGAAACGTCGAGAAATGTGAAAAAAACGTGGTCAAAGATTTTGAATTTTCGGCGAAGATTTCAATTCATCGGCACTCTTAGTAGCACTAAGTGCCGATGTAAAACAGACTTTAAAAATTATAAAAGGTAATAAACGAGGCGCATAAATTAACACATGGTGAAAATTAAAGCAATATTTGCACAAAACTTTATTATTCCATTAAATTTACTTTTAATAGAATTTAATTAGCTCGTAATGATTATTTTAAACCCAAACTTTGTATAAAAGGTTGTGGTGTTAAAATTTTAAAGCTGTTATGTTTAAAAATATTTTCCAGATCTCCAAGAACAATAAACTCTTTGATGAATGTTTGTTTAATCAGGGGCATTGTAGTTTACTTTCGTATTAACGTGATCATCATAAGGTTAATTTAAAATCATTGAACTTTTAGCATTGAAACTAAATACTGAGTTGTTAGCTTGTCCTTTTATTATAGATCTGTTGCCACGATGTTTCCAATACAAAAAAAAAACAATTGACCCATATCAAAATGAAAAATTTAGCTTACGGACTATATTATAAAAAAAGTAAGTAAGTAAGTATCTTTATTGCATACGTATATACAAATGGAAGGAGCTCAACAGGGTTGATTTTCAGCTCCCCCTAAAAATTTCAAATACATGTAACAAAACAAAGAAGTTTAAATCTAACAAATTTAAACAAATATAAGAAAAGTATATAAAACTATGAATTATAATCAGACTTTTGTAAATTTAAAGTTATGTCTTTAATTGTTCTTCTAAATATATAGGAAGAACTATTTAAATACTCAAAAAACTCATTTAAAGAAGAAGGAGCCCTATACTCAAAACAACCTTTAAATTTACTCAGTCTATATCTTGGTAAATTATAGCTATCAGTTCTTAAATTTCTGTCGTGTAATTCGGAACGTAAATTAAGCAGATTAAACAAGTAGTCAGGGGTTTTAGATTTTGAAATATTAAAAACATTTTGAGCAAATAATATTTTTATACGATTTTCTATTCTTAGTTCATTGTGATTATTGATAAAGGGCGAAACGTGCTCCCCAAAGGGGACATTACAGACAAACCGAAAACAAGCATTTTGAATTTTTTGTAGTTTATTTTTTTTCTCTACAGTTAAGAAGTTATAGAATACTGAACAACAATATTCTATATGTGGATAAACAAGAGATTTAATAAGTTTTAGTTTAAGTTCCTCGGGCAACAGAAATTTAAATTGATATAAAGACTTCAATGCACAAAAACATTTTCTATATATATGCATAACATGATAATCAAAACTTAAGTAAGAGTCGACAAAAAGACCTAGATTTTTAGCATTATTAACAAATTGGATAATGGAACCATTTATAATAGTATAGTAGGTATTTCGGTTCAGTAAGTATACGGTGCGGTCTAAAAGTCACCCCCCCCTTTTAAATTTTGAACGAGTTGAGATATCGACTTCAAATTTAGAACTCTTAAATAAGACAACTTAAACTATCTTTTAGCATATATTTGATATTTTCAGCTCTTAAAATGTGGACAGGGGGGCATGGGGGGACATTTTTTTAAATGGAAAGGGGGGTCGTGTGATACATCATTTTAAAGCTTATAAAATTCTCCATTTAACTCTATATTTTTAAATAAAAAAAAATTGGGTTTAAAATGGGGTTAAAAATGGGTATTAATGTCAAAATTCCTCTAAAAAAAACAAATAATTTTTTAAAAATGCATAATTTCATCATAAAAAAATGTTAATTATACTTTTAAACTAATTTTAGTTGACATAAATAAAAATTTATAAAAAGAAACTTAAAAAATCGAATGTTTTAGCACAAATAATTGAAAAATCAAAACCTTAAAAAACATTTTTCAAAAATTTAAAAATGTTAGCTTAAATAGAGAATTTTATAAGCTTTAAAATGTATGTATCACACGACCCCCCTTTCCATTTAAAAAAAATGTCCCCCCATGCCCCCCTGCCCACATTTTAAGAGCTGATAATATCAAATATATGCTAAAAGATAGTTTAAGTTGTCTTATTAAGGAGTTTTAAATTTGAAGTCGATATTTCAACTCGTTCAAAAGTTAAAAGGGGGGGGGTGACTTTTGGACCGCACTGTACATCTGTTGCAACGATGTTTCCAGTGCAGAAAAAAACAATTGACCCATATCAAAATGAAAAATTTAGCTTACGGACTATATTATAAATAGTAGGTATTTCGGTTCAGTAAGTATACACGGTGTATTTGAAATAGGGTCGGAAATTTTAACAGATGATTCTACATCATAAAATATGACAAAAAGTTCCTATAAACGTATGTCTAAAAATGCGTCATAAGGGAGCTACGCCCCTTTGAAAGTGGCTAAAAAAATCAGTTTTTATTTAATAACTCAGGAACCCTTTGAGATATATCAACAAGGTTTTGCACGTCAACCAATCCTACCAAGGCCCGTTTTATGTGTTATTTTCATATACTTATTTCAACCAGGGGTGTGCGAAACGGGGGGGGCTTATCAGTTTTTTGTCCCAAACTTTTTTCTGTGTAACTTTTTTGCAATTTTATTTTTGAAATATGATTCCTCAGGTCAAAATACATAAAAAAAGGTACTCTTGTTATAATACTGTAGGATTAACCGTTTTCGAGAAAAGTTCATTTGAAAGTGAAATTTCACGGTTCGAGGACGAAAAATTAAATACTAAAATGTCGAAAACCAAAATTATAATGATGCAATGTGATTCTACATCAAAAACTAAGAAAAAAAGTTTCCATACATGTAGGTCGAAAAAACGCTTTTAAAGCTACCATAGCCCTTTAAAAATGGTGCAAATTTAGGAGACCATAGCTCCATTAGGATTGATTTTTGGAAGTACCTGTATATGAGGTTTTTTTCTTAGTTTTTAATGTACATTCGCCCTGCATCATTAAAATTTTGGTTTTCAACATTTTAGTATTTAATTTTTCGTCCTCGAACCGTGGAATTTCACCTTCAAATGAATTTTTCTCGAAAACGGTTAATCCTACAGTATTACAACAAGAGTACCTTTTTTATGTATTTATACCTGAGAAATCGTATTTCAAAAATAAAATTACAAAAAAGTTACACAGAAAAAAGTTTGGGACAAAAAACTGATAAGCCCCCCCCGTTTCGCACACCCCTGGTTGAAATAAGTACATGAAAATAACACATAAAAACGGGCCTTTGTAGGATTAGTTGACGTGCAAAACCTCGTTGATATATCTCAAAGGGTTCCTGAGTTATTAAATAAAAACCGTTTTTATTAGCCAATTTCAAAGGGGCGTAGCTCCCTTATGACGCATTTTTAGACATATGTTTATAGGAACTTTTTGTCATATTTTATGATGTAGAATCATCTGTTAAAATTTCCGACCCTATTTACTTATTTATTTTTATAAAAGCACTGATTGCAAGAGAGAGATGGAAACTGTCGACCAATCAGAAAAATATTCACAAATCTGCATGAGATGCCAAAACTTTTTTTGGGCTACTGGTCCTCTTCAGTACCAAGAGCCAACCCTCGCTGATCGAGAAAACATTTCTTGACTTTATTCATGAAATAAAGTCATACGAATGATGTATCATTGTGCTCCATCTAGATCTAGATTATTATGCTGAAATTTAAAAGTTAGTTCTCATTTTTACCATAACCTCAAAAAACATATCATATCATTGCGAAAGGTATGTTTTTTGAGGTTATGTTGAAAATGGGAGCTAACTTTCAAATTCCGACCCATAGATTCGGATTCAGCGGCTCAAAATACAGAGGGATTGACTAGTCAAGGTCGACGGAGATGCAACTTTTTTAATTTTGTGTGGCTGTGTTATCTCTGCAACTAAAAGTCCGATCACAAAAAGTTTTTTACAAAAGATTTTTATTTTTTTGAGGGGAATTAAATAACAGTAAAAAAATATATGTTTGTACTTAAAAACACAAAGTTGACCTTGAAATGACCTTGAAAACGTAAATATCCGTAAAAAATAAATACGCTATTAATCATCATACTGCCTACTATTTACTTCTCTATTCCTCGCATTTCGTATCTGTTACGTTGCGCTCCCTGTTGGTTGGATCCTAACTCTCTTTTAGAATATGATTCTGTTTTAAAATCTACTATCAGTCATATTTCAAATTGTAAAATTGATACAAATTCATGGTTACAATGCACTCTTCCTGTTAAACTTGGCGGTCTAGGTATTAGAGATTCATTCCCTCTTTGTTTTTCTGCTTTCTTAGGGTCTATTAATGATGTTTCTAGCCTTCTTCAAAAAATATTGCCGCAAAATATTTTAATTTCTTGTGATTCAGACTTTGAACTAGCTCTAAATTCTTGGCTTTCTATATGCAATTTAGAAAAATTGCCCGAAAAGATGCCAGAAAGACAGAAGGAGTTTGATTTTGCGCGTTGTCAGGTTCTCAGTGATGGTCTACTTTCGAATTGCCAAGATTCAAAAAACAAAGCGCGTCTTTTAGCTCTTCAAGCCCCTGAAAGCGGTGCTTGGCTTAATGCACTTCCTTCTGCATCTCTTGGAAATCTCTTAGATGATTCCACCTTTCGCGTTTCCATTGCCTTGAGGCTTGGTCTGCCTGTGTGCGAGATGCACGTCTGTACTTGCGGCGAAAAAGTTGATAACTATGGCCTACATGGGCTTAGCTGCAATAAAAGTACAGGTCGTTATTCTAGACACAGGTTAATTAATGATATTATTAAAAGATCTTTAATAACAGCAGAATACCCTGCTGTTTTAGAACCACCAGGTCTGTGTAGAGGTGATGGAAGACGCGTGGATGGAATTACCTTAGTTCCCTGGAGAGCAGGAAAGGCTTTATTGTGGGATGCTACGTGCAGGCACACTTTAGCCGATTCGTATGTTGATCAAACATCTAAATCGGTGGGTGGGGCTGCACGTATTGCAGAAAATAATAAACACAATAAGGACGAAGAGCTGAAAGAACGCTTTGTTTTTACTGTTTTTGCAGTAGAAACGTTTGGTCCTTGGGGTGATGAAGCCAAAAACCTTATTAGTGAAATAAGTAATAAAATTCCTAATAAATCCGCGAAAAGCTTCATTACCCAAAGGATCAGCTTGGCAGTTCAAAGAGGAAATGCGGCTTGTGTGTTGGGGACCATTACTGATGAAGTGGGTTTGGAAGAAATCTTTTATATTTAGTTTTTATATTTAGTTTTTATTATTATTTTATTTTATTTTCCTTTGTTTAATTTTATATTTCTTTTTTAATTTAGTGTTTATTTATACTTAGTAATAATTTAATAAACGAAAATACGCCATTTTGTTTCCACCATTAAAATAAACAAGTAAGGACAATAATAAATAAAATAAACAAATTTTGTCCGACATTTTTTTTTCTAAAATGCATAGTATTTGAAATATTTAAAAGTTTCAGTTTAAAAAAAACACCCGGTATAGATACTTTAATAATATTTTAACGAAATCCGCAAAAAATAATTGATCTGTTATCCTTCTTGAAGCTCAGTTAGTTCAAAAGTAACTTTATTAATAGAAAATAACTTTGAACTAAAACCAAAGTAAAATTTTTATTACTTTTCAGTTGAGTGCATATATTACAGTATTCGGCTGTCCAATGCATGGTATTGTATAAAACCGTATATGCCGTTTTTTGGTGAAGTTATTTTGTTTTTAACCGACCAAAAAAGGAGGAGGTTATCAATTCGACGTGTGACTTTGTATTTTTTAATGTTTGTTCCCGCATAACTTTGGAACGGATGAACGGAATTTAATGAAACTTAAAGAGGACATTCATGAGCTGGTCCCGTTTTAATTTGACGCTTGGATAATGCCGGGTAAGCCGGATAATTAAGATAAATCTAATCGTTTTAACACAATTTCACTTATGGTTCTAATACCAACAAATTTTTAGAAAATGATCGGATAACTCGGATAAGCCGAATAACTTGATTAAGGGGTCACTTAAATATTACGGCAGGCTAAAAATCTTCTAAAAATCTTAAAAATGCCGCTAAACTGGATTCTGTGGACTTTTATTTAATAAAAGAAAAGTTTCTATGTAACAACGTCCACCGGCTAAAACTTGATGTAATTTTAATAACTATAATTATTAATTAATTTGTAATTTTAACTATTAATATTACTGTAATTTTAATTGTGTATTATTATTGGCTTAAACAGTGTTTATACTAGGGACGGCAGCATTATATGAGCAATTACGTTGAATGCTGATCGAAAAAGAAGAGAACGGTGGATAAAAGTTTATGCGGTAACGAAGAATAGAAAAAAACTTATGCAGACTTTAAGTTTAAGAACTTATAATTAAATCATTTCCACCGTATTGTTTTCGGGGGTGGAATTAGATTGGACTAAGAAACTGATTTTTTTATTTTATTAAAATTGTTTTAAAATCAATACAATAATTATAATAGTATAGTAACTAGAACTCGGGGGTTAGCGAGCTGTTCATGAGCTTATCATTAATTTGACACTGCTAAGAAGCGAGCGAAGACGGCTGTCGAACAGCTTTCCCCACCCTATAACACCGTGCCCCGCAGTGTATCTATAAAAAAGATGACAAAAGATGAGTCATAGCTCGCAAATCCCCGACCCGTGATAATAACCTAATAAAAATTAAAAAGAAATAAATGTTTTAAATATAAACTTTACGTATATTTGGTTTAATAGTTTTAACGTTTGTAGAACATTCTACAAAAATTATATATAATTTACATTTGTGATATTTTAATGGCACATTGATTTTGTATTATTTAAATTCTAAACATCTCTACTTCTTTTATGATATGTACATTCTACAAGACAAATAAGACATATAAAAAAATAAAGTTTTTAAACAATATTTTACGATAAAAAGATGTTTTAAAATTAAATTACTTTTTTTAAGTTAATTGATTTGTTTTTATATGTCTTGTGTTATACCGGATGAAACAGAAAACATGAGAAAGAAAATTACCCTTAACCTTAACTGTAAGAATTAAAATTTGGGATATATATAATCTCCCTTCATTTTTTTTTAAATAATTTTTTACATATTAGGGTTCTCCTTTATTTTTTTTTAGTAATGGATCTGTGGATATAATCCTAAATCGCTTCCTAAGAGAGCTAGGGCTATATAACTTGAAATTTTGAAGTACAAACGACGGTTTATCTTTTAAAAGTTAAACAGTTCCTGAGTAATTAAATAAAGTAAGAAATTCCAAAAATTCCCTTTAAAAAATCCCTTGCTCCTTTAGGAAGGGATTTATCACAAAAGTTCTGATAAGCTTTAATTCTTGTTTTTTTGACATAAAATCAGCTGTCAATTTTTTTTAGACCTCGTGTTTCTTTATTAAAAAATAAATAAAAATGTCTTTTCTTGCTTGCAGCTAGAGGATTTTGAATTTAAAAAATGTGTCAAATATATATTTTACCTTTTAAAAACTTTCTAAAAGTAAACTGTGAGGATTCCTATGTCACCCGGTATATTGTATATCATATTATCATATACCAACTCAAACTACTTATAATACAAATAATGAGATCTAAAAAAATTAATTTTACTTATCCTTATGGAATTTTTCTAATAATAAATTTTAGTTACGCTTTTCTTCAGTCTTTGTTTCCTCCCTCGTATTATTATAGGTTGAATACCTGACAAAAAATAAAATAAAGTGTAAATAAAAATATAATAAAATAATAAAGAAAATAGATAACGGGTAAAAAAATTTAAAAAAAAAATAAAAAATCTATTTGACATTTTACAAAATAAAAAGAAAAAAAGTAATGTTACGAAAGAAAGTTATAAAAACAAAATAATTTTTTCTGCTTAACCATTTTATGCCGATTTTAGCAAAAAAAATCTCAGCCGAGAATTTTTTTATAGAGACAGAAAGGCAGAGACAAAAATAGTACCGATGATCTAAGAATATTCTCTAATTATTCCATTAGGAATATTCTTTAACAATACAGGGTGATCAGTAACTGCCATGCCAAAATTTAAGAGGTGATTCTAAATCCAAAAATATGAAAAAAAGTTTCTATAAAGGTTGGTCCGGAAATGAGCCCTAAGAGTGCTACGGCCCTTCGAAGATTAAATATTAAATGGGGAACAAAACAAACGCATCAATAAAATTTTAATGCTACAGGGTGATTCTTTATTTAAAATTGAGAAAAAAAGTATTCTTCACCAAAACATCTAAATTTAATATTACAGGAGTAATAGCCTTTTAAAAAGTAACATTTTTGGTGGCACATAATGTTACTTCCCCTTAATTGAATTTTTGTTGAAAACGGTTGCTTCTACAGTGTTACACTATACAACATTTTTTATGTATTTTTACTCAAGGAATCCATATTATTTATAAAAAATCTAAAAAAAGTGCACATAAAAAAGTTTGGGACAAAAATGTATTAAGCTTAATACATTTTTCCGTCTAGGGACGCCTCTGGAAAAATAAAAAAAAATAAATTAACCTAAACTTATTGCCCTTATTAATACTAGTACACATCCAAAAGCTCGTCGCTCTAGCTTAAAGGGTACCAGAGTTATTAATTAAAAACCTTATTTTTATTACAATTTTAAAAGGCCGTAGCTCCCTTAGGGCTCATTTGCGGACCAACCTTTATAGGAAGTTTTTTGATATTTTTGGATGCAGAATCACCTCTTAAATTTTGGCATGTCAGTTATTGATCACCCTGTTTATATATTTTTAAATGCTATGATTATGCTTAAAACTTGCGCCTAAACTGCATATTCCATGCATGTGCATGGGATATCCTTAGAAATAAACAAGTTAAATAACTAAATTGGTAATAAGAATAAGTTAATGGAGCTCTCTACAACTAGAATTATGAAACAAAAGACGTCTACCCTATCTCTATCTCATTTGTGCTACACTTTCCAGCCAACCAAATAAATACTGTATTTGTTTTTCATACAACAAATACAGTATTTATTTGGTTGGCTGGAAAGTGTAGCACTGAGCTAATCTGAATCTGTAGAATAAGATAATTCTACTAAAATTTAGATGGCGCCAGTAATTTCTTTAATAAAAATAATAGTTACACTTTTCGCCCGGCCAAGTAAATATTGTATTTGTTCAACAAAGAACAAATACAGGATTTGTTTGGTTGGGTGGAAGTGGGAGTGTATGTATGTCTTCTATCCTTTTTGGGTAGAACTTTTGTCCCTGTCTAATCTAACGGGAGAAATCGCCATTAGTTAATATTAGTAAAACACAAGCATGTATCAGACACATTACGAACAGATTGTGTTCTTAGATATAAGTGTAGTTAAAAAAGATATAGATAAAGTTAATTGTTTTTAACTTTTGTTAATACCTACATGTTTTTTTTTGTCTGGTACACCGTCAAGTATTTTCTTTATTATTGTTTAGGTGCGCTTAAATTCATATTCATTAAAACCATATCATATATGGATAATATATGGATATTATGAATAGTTTGATTATTTTTTACTAAAATTTTACATTAGTTTGAATTGGTACACTAGATATTGTTTAATAGTTAAATATTTGTAGGTTTATCAGTTTTCTTACATGTTAAGAGGCGTAAAATAAGCAACATTAAAAAAAATTTAAATTAAGAAATTAAAATTTTGAGATTTTCAGGTTTGCAAATGTAGAACTAAACTCAAAACATATGGGAAAATTTGAATGGAAGATGCCTTTTTTCGAATTTAAAAGATATTTTACCAAATTGGGAAAAAAGATGCTTAAACAGATATTATAGAGTAAAATTTACAGCTATTTAGACTGATATAAAAATTTGATAGAAAAGATGTAAAATCGAAATATTAAAAATACAAAAATTTTAACCGACTTCCAAAAAGGAGGAGGTTATCAATTGGACGTGTGACTTTGTTTTTTTTATGTTTGTTCCCGCATATCCCGCATAACTTTGAAACGAATGAACGGAATTTGATGAACCTTTTTGCAACTTAAAGAGGACATTCATGAGGTGGTCCCGTTTTAATTTGACGCTCGGATAATGCCGGGTAAGCCGGATAATTAAGATAAATCTAATAATTTTAACGCAATTTCACTTAAAAACGGCCTAATTTTTAGAGAAATATCGGATAACTCGGATAAGCCGGATAACTTGATTAAAGGGTCACCCAAATATTGCGGCACACTGTAAATCTTTTAAATGCCGCTAAACTTGATTCTTTGGACATGAATATTAAAATACCAAGAGAATACCAAGATAAATTTTGTGATTTTATCATAAGGCGTTATTTGATTATTACTTAACGCTTAAAGTTTAACAAGATTTTCTCTAGTATTTCGTTTAAAATAAGGTTGGTTGGACTCTTAAGCGCTGAAATGAAAATAATACTTTTATTTTTAGAAATTTTTCTTTAAGATAATGACGTCACAACGTACTGTTAGTGCGTCGTGACGTCAGCAGCTTGCCGAGATGGAAGGACAACTATAATTTAGCTGAGATGACGTTACAAATCTGCAAGTTCTGTGTCTCTAAAAAGTAAAAAATAAAAACTTTTCGCAAAAAAAAATGAACCGACTTATGTGTCTCTAAAAAGTAAAAAATAAAAAATACTTAAGTCGGTGCCAATTTCACAGCAAACAATAATAAAATATAGTTCGGTTTACTTTATACACTCTATAATTTATACACACTCTATTATTATTTTTTAAACATATATTACTACGAATAATAGTCAAATGAATAGACTTTCACTCAATTCAAGAGTCACCCAAATCCATTCAGTAGTTTTCGAAATATTTAAATTTAAAATGGCATTAATTTTTTGGCTGAACCAGTGTACTACGTAAAAATTACGTGTTTTTTAAACATAAAAATATTTTTATAACGGTGGTGCATTTGTCAAGACAATCCTTAATATTTTAGTAACTGGTATACGTTACACGGAAAGAAATTAGTGGGCTCTGCGCTATACATTATAAGATATTTGGTAACAGTGGCAAATTATAGTGATTTAAGCTATAGATTATAAGGGACACAATAACTAATAATGTTAAAAATAAATTGGAAACGATTATATATATTACAGACACGATTATATTTATTACAAGCACTATTATAAATTTACAGAAATTTTATTATATTATAAAAATTATTAGCATGGACAATAATTAAATCGATTTAAGCTATAAATACCATACTATTTGTTATATTTTATTATTCACTAAACAATTAAAGTATTTCATATAAATTTTTACACTGACTGCCATAATTGTAAGAGAAAGCCTTGTATTTATATAATAAGCGATTATAATTTGCTTGGTATGTGTGTTATAGCGCTCCTAGCTATAATTTTTTTTTCCGTGTATATTCGATATAATGTGCAGTGACTCATTTGCGAAAGTGTGGTAAAAGGCGAAGATCATATCAATTCGTGTGCGATTCGCGTAAATTCGCGTAACTTCGTCCTCATTCGAGAGCAGCATACTGCCCTGCTAAGACAAGTTGTCTTATCTGCAAAAATTCACTTTTTGAGATAAGCACAGCATTGTATTGCATTACACTAGCCGCATGTACCTAGCAAAGAAAAATGTCCTATCTAAAACTGTTTTTGTGCAGTTAAATGTTGTCTTGAGCAAATTTACAAAGGTAAGCAAAGTAATCATCCAATTTGCAGTTAGGACAACTTGTCTTAGTCCTAGTAAAAGCTAAAATTTCTGTCCTCTGTCCTCTCTACAAATGTCACTCAATGACTAAAAAAATAAATATTTTTTCAAAGCATATCACGTGTTTTTCATTTTAAATAAAGCAGAAATAAACGCGATATATATTTAACCGTGTTTTTAAAAAGTGCAAAAAAAAACAATAAAACTGACCATATATCAAAACATCTAATAGCAGGACAACTTGTCTTAGCAGGGCAGCATAGGTGTTAGTCACTGCACATTATATCGAATATAACGTATAGATATATCAAAAATGTTTTAAACAAAAGCTATACTGGAAATTCAATAAAACCTGCAGTGTCTCATACCTCTGCTGCTTTTGTATAAGGGGTCCGCCTTTGCGAAGCTTCGACGAAATTACGCGAGTCGCACCCGAACTGGTATGATCTTCGCCTTTTACCACACATTCGCAACTGAGTCACTGCAGGTTTTATTGAATTTCCAGTATATAACAGCTTAATGAGAGCACAAAATGGTGAATATTTGATATGTTTATGAGGCACAATAAAGGCAGGGGCGCAAGGGGGAATATTTTATTAGATATTAACGGTAATTTATCTTAAAAATATCTCTGTGTGACCATAATAGGAGAAGATTTCATAATAATACAAGTTAATCTAACGAATCGGAAAATGTGTGAATGAAATAAACGATTTCATCCCCTTTTCTCAGTTTATTAAGTTTAACAAGGATTTTTTTTTGTTCAGGAGAATGGAAACAAAGTTAATGTCGCACTTACTTACCTCCCGCTGCAGGAGAATCAGGATCCTCGTTGTTGTATCTGTCGTCTTCGTCTTCTTCTGTCGCCATCATTTGAACCACCGGAATTTCTGAAAAACAAAAAAAAACGTTTAAAATTTGAAAATTTAAAGAAGATTTTATCTTTTTACGACTGCAAAAATACTTTTAACGAACTATCACACAAAATAACGTTTTTTTTTCTTCTTTTACTCCATAAAATATTTTTTTTTAGTTTTCTCTGTTGCTAGTTCTGATTTAGCATACCTTAAAATTTGTTAGGGCAAGCTTCTGGTTTGACACCCCTATTTGAAAAAGTTTATATCCTAAAAAAAAGGTCATCACCTCTGAAAAAGCCTTACCCCTAGCTTTTTTTATATTAAATAGTTATAATTTACAAGTTATGTAGTTTTTGACACTCAGCACATTTTCTTAAAAAACTGCATATGGATTATTACATTAATATACATTAAATAATATTAAATTTTAATTCTTTCAGTGTAGATTAGGGTGCCCAGTAAAAATATTAAAAATGAATTTTTTTAGGGTCCCATCCCCTATAAATTTTTATTTAGGTCAAAAACCAACCCTCAAATTTTTTCAGATTTTTAAAAAAATATTTATAGGTCGCGCCCGGCGGGTTTTTGAGAGAGAAAACATGTTAAGCCTTTTTATTATTATTTAAATATAAAAAGATTGAAATCCGGCGAGTTTAGAAGGGGAACTTATTTTTGAATAATAAGGGAATATACAAAAAAAAATTACCCTTTTACATGAAAAAATGGCTTTACCAGGGTAAAAACATTTCAAAAATTGATGTATGAAGCTTATTTATGCTACAAAAAAGGTTACTTAGAAATTTTTCTCATAGGTCATTACTTTTTTAGAAATTCACGAATAAATACCAATTAACGCCCCATATTTATTTTTTCGAGAAAAAGAACAGGATGTCAAAAAAAAAATCACCAATCCCATAAAATGTAAAAAAATCACTTTATTTCGATTAAAGAGATGATATTTGGACCAAAGAGCATAATAATATGTACAAATTGCTTTGAAATGTATTTATTTTTATAACTGGGTGTTGCCGATTTTTTTTTTCGGATTTAAAAAAATAAATGTCTTACATTTTTTTTGAAAAAAAAAATTATTTAATGTGTTTTATTACATAATTTAACATATGACAAGGCATTTTGAAAACATTTTTTATCTATTTTCTACAAAACTGACATTTTATTGCAATTTAATGCATTTTTTTAACTTTTATTGAGATATTTAATTATTTTTTGGACACCCTGTACTTTTTTTCAAAAAAGTAAGTATAAACCCTGAATTCAAACATATTGGAGAATACCCTAGAAAAAAATTACTCTTTGGAAAAAATTCTAAGTGCAGTTTTTTCTAGCCTTTATTAACCTCATTTGTCAATTTTTACCAATTTTACCTCATAAAAAATCCGTTTTATTTTTTTAGAGGGACATAAAAATTGAGAATATTCCTTTATTATCCAGAAACACTTTTTTCTTCCATAAACTTTCAATATCGAAGTTTTTATATCCTTAAAAAAATAAAATCTCTTCACATGATTTTCTATTTAAAAAAACGCCGGGCGGGACCTCTAAATATTTTTTTAAAAATCTAAAAAAAATAATCAGGGTTATTCTGTCATCTAAATGAACAATTTTTAGGGGTGGGACCCCAACAATTCCGTAGGTCCTGGGCACCCTAGTGTAGATGCTATATCTATAATCCATATACCACTAAGGAAAACTTAGCAGTAGGTAAAACGTTTTTTAGTGGTCCTTTGCTGCAAATCTTTTATCCAGAAAAGTTCCTTTTTGATTGAAAAAATCTCTCTTAACCCTAAACGTCGCTAAGGGGGTAAAACTTTAAAAAGCAATACTGGAAATCAAACATACTCGTATATCCTTTATTAAGTTTTTAATGGAAGGTTTGATAAAAAAAGGTTTTTATGTAGAATTCTTGTAAGAATGTGAGGGACTAATAAATAGTAAAAGTATGTCTTGCTTTACCTAGGCATTTTATATACAGTGCGGTCCAAAAGTCACGCCCCCCTTTTAACTTTTGAATGAGTTGAGATATCGAATTCAAATTTAGAAATCTTAAATAAGACAACTTAAACTATCTTTTAGCATATATTTGATATTTTCAGCTCTTAAAATGTGGGCAGGGGGGCATGGGGGACCTTTTTTTTTAATGGAAAGGGGGGTCGTGTGATACACCATTTTAAAGCTTATAAAATTCTCTATTTAAACTAACATTATTAAATTTTTTAAAAATGTTTTTTAAGGTTTTGATTTTTCAATTTTTTGTGCTAAAACATTCGATTTTTTCAGTTTTTTTTTCATAAAAATATAGAGTTAAATGGAGAATTTTATAAGCTTTAAAATGATGTATTACACGACCCCCCTTTCTCTTTAAAAAAATGCGCCCCCATGCCCCCCTGCCCACAATTTAAGAGCTGAAAGTATTAAATATATGCTAAAAGATAGTTTAAGTTGTCTTATTTAAAAGTTCCAAATTTGAAGTCGATATCTCAACTTGTTCAAAAGTTAAGAGGGGGGGGGGTGACTTTTGGACCGCTCTGTATTATATGGACAACTTTTTTTAATTTTAAACAAAAATCTATCTATTTTCTAATAATCGTAGACTGACAGTATCGGGCTGCTGGCCCTCTTCAGCTTACAGAGATGACTCTTGGTACTAAAGAGGGCCAGCAGCCCGAAAATATCAGTCTACGATTATCACTCTGTACGATGATTAGAAAATAGATTGATAAAATAATACAATATATTACATTAAAATTAAAAAAGAAGAAAAAAAAGATTGTCAAAAAGAAAGAACTATTAAAAAAAATTAAAAAAAATATTTTTTATAGCAATATTATTGCCTTACGGCCAATTTAAATTGGATATTGTAAAGTCAAATACACAAGGCGCTCGGGAGACGCATTCTTGAAATTCGGGGAGTAGAACGACTCATAGAACAACGCTTAGAACATGATTCATAGTATTTAAACAAATAGAGTACGATCACAACCTAAGACTCGTCCTATCAGTCGTTCTACTCCCCGGTTTTGAAGAATACGTCTCCTGGAGTTATCATGGTCAACAATTTTCCGGGGCAGAACATGTTGCGGCAGACAGACCGCCAAATAAGTTTTGTTTTTAACCTCGTACTATTCTACTTAATTAAGCATCCCCTAAGTCCAGGACCTGTGTGGGCTAGAAGTAGACGGAACCACTGGCTTTAATTGACTTTCGAACCAATATATCTAGGGAGTACGCCTTCGCCAAATTTCAATTATTAATTAACTGAAAAAGGCAATCGGCGCCTGTGAGGTTTGAACTCTCGATCATTGACTCAGTGTCAATGCTATATCGATGCCTTATGCTTTTTTTATATATATTGTTCCTGATCTTTTTATATTGTGTATGTATATTATACCTATGTATTTTTTATCAGACAATTAATAAAATTTCTATTTCTATTTCTTAGACCGCTGAGCTAATTTTCCCATGTAAAAAATAGAAACACTACTGCAAGTTTTCTCTTTTATTTCTTCTATCGGGGAAAGTAAATCCCCTGTATAGATGCTGAAGATAATTGGAACGGATAGTTATTAGACTTATAAATAGAGTAAAATAATCCTTAAGTTAAACAAATAACAGGAAGTTGAGCTAACAAGTAGCAATATAATCTTTATTAAATTTATTCAAACGTATGTATATTAAGGTGGAATAAAATACTTAAATTTAATTTCAGGAAAAAAGTCATCATTTCTGTTTAGAATAGAATAGAATAGAATAGAATAGAATAGAATAAATTTTATTGCTTCAAAATGTTACATATACATACATATAATTCACAGTAGACAAAACAAATGGTCAATAAAAAGTTACATTTAAAAAGTTACATTTAAAAAGTTACATTTAAAATGTGTTTAAAAGATTACATTCAATAATTTAAAAATTCATCCAAAAGGCTCACAGACCACTAAGTACTTATAAATAAGGTTTTTGAAGGCGTTAAAACTATTTTCGTTCCTGATATGTTCAGGCAACTAATTGAAGAAGGTAATGGCCGAATAGAACCATCCCTTTTCATAGGTTACCAAGCTGTGAAGTGGAAATTTTTTTTTGTTCGAGTTCTATCACTGGATTTTAAGTAATTAAAATCATTGATATTTTAAAGGTAAATACCTCAAATATGTATAGTCCTACAACTGTCAACAACTCATTTTGTCGAAAAATTCCTCTACAACTTTGGTTATATTCCAAGTTTAGCAAAGTTCTTAGAGTCTTTTTCTGTGTAGTAAACATATCTTTTAAATTTGACCCGCCCCTAAAAATTATACCACAGTTTAAATGTGAATAGAAATTTGAATAGTAACCAATTCTTAAGGTGGAATGGTTTACATACTTTTTCAAAATTCTAATTAAATAATAGGCGGTATTAATTTTTTTGGACAGGTGTGTGATGTGCCCAGACCAGCTCAAGCAGGGGTCCATGATAACCCCCAAGAACCTAATCTCATTTGCGAAGGCAAATAAGCACTGGTCGGATCAAAGTATTAACTTACCGCGGACACGCAAAAATTTCTTTTTTAAAAACACATTTTAAAGTACCTATACTGGAAATTCAATTAAACCTGCAGTGACTCAGTTACGAATATGTGGTAAAAGGCGAAAATCATACCAGTTCGGGGGCGACTCGGGTAATTTCGTCGAAGCTTCGCAAAGACGGACCCCTGATACGAAAGCAGGAGAGGTATGAGTCACTGCAGGTTTTATTGAATTTCCAGTACAGTAAACGTTTAAAACTATTTTTCATCAATGGATCTGCCATTTTGATGCTGAGGTAACAGCGCGCTGTTACTGCAAGTCTTAAAACATAAAAAAACGAATTCTGAAAAAAAGTTAATATTTTTTTTTTAATTTTTTTTTGTTTTCAAAAAATAGTTTTTTTTTTCGAAAAAATAAGTATTTTGGGGGTCCAAAATGATCAAAATTTGCGTTACGTAGTACTTGAACGTTTCCTTAGAATCTTTCAAATTTTTTTTTCAATTGACATTATGCAAAACAGCGTCGACATAAAAGTCCAATTCGTAAAATATAGTTAAAAGTGTTTATTAACTTTAAAAAATATTTTTTAAAATTCTACCTTTTTGCGATTCCCCGGTAAATAAACACCTAGGTACCTCGATCCGACGTTTCAATTTGTCTAGATTGAGAAATTTTGATACAAGTTAAAAAGACAAGTCTTTCTAGATTGAAACGAAATCTCCAAGCTTTCTCGTCTACTAGAAAATTATTCTTATTTCATCTAATATAATTAATAAATTCATTAGGCCGAAAACTAGGGAGAATGTGGTTCGAATCCCAACTGAGACTTTACTTTTTTTTTTAATTTCTCTTTGTATAATATGCCACTAAACATTTTCTTTTATAATTGACAATATCCTTTTATACACAAAAAATATACTGATTTCAACATAGTTCTGCCCTTCTTAGTTAAAACGTCGTAGCTAACATAGATATTTTCCCTAATTTTTTTTCAAATAAATGGCCAAATTTCTTGTTTTCTAGGTTTCAATTTTAATTTACCTGTCCTTTTCCTGACTACCCTGTTTTCCGTGACTGGTGAGAACCCCGGAGAATAGATAAATATGGCATAGAACAACCGGTATATGGAGATAAGCCGAAAATGACAAAAAAGTTAGTTAGGACTTTTTAACTAAGAAGGGCAGAGTTATACTCAATGAGTATTACTCATATATCGCAAATATTTATTTGAATAACTGTTTGCTCAAAATAAGAATATGTTATTTTCATTTTAAGAATAAATTTCCTACCTCAGGCAGAAAACCGTCTCTGGTTTGAATCCAGACTTTCATATATGCCATTAAAAATCCTACTTTAGGTAAAAATATTTTAATAGCCATCCTAACTTTATAACGTATAAAACAAGGTGCTAGACACTGCGTATGTGGACACCCACTTAAAATCCCTTATTTGCTAGAAGCTATTTATTAGCTTTGAATATACCTTTACAATAATTTATTGATAATAATATTGCCATTATTATTGTTGTAAACAACAAAATAATAGGGACCATCGTAAATTATGTATAATTTGATTATAATAATTATTATAATAATGAAAAAATGCTCAGACAGGTTAATTTTTATTTTAAATTTTTCAAATGTTGGTTTACACCAAATGTTATCACAATTTTCACCCCTTTGCACCCAGCCATTCCATTTTTTTTTTCAAATAGCCACCCATTTTTTTATAAGCCCTTTTTTAAGTGCTACAAATCTATTAATTAACCTTTCCAACGATATGTTACAAGGGGTTGCTATTTGAAAAAAAAAATAAGTTTTGATGAGAGGGTGCAAGGTGGTAAATATTTTGAAACTTTTTTACACCATTTACAAAATAAAAATCGACCTGACCGAGCGTTTTTCAAAAAAGATTCTAACTGAAAAGGTATTACGTAACGCAAATTGTACCAAAATTCATACACTTCATACCCCGTTCCTCGCGTTATTAAAGGCTGTAGAGATTTCATGTTTTGGCTACCCCCCAAATAGGAATCGGGGTATGAAGTGTAATAATGTTGGTATAATTTGCTTTAGGTAATACTTGAATCTTTAATAAGGCCTGTTATCGTATGTTTTTTCATTTACGTGTTGTAATGAGGGGCATGTGAAACGGAGGACTGTTTTCCCCAATTTTTTTTCTGTGCAACTTTTTTGCAAATTTAAAAAAAATGTACTTCTGTTGTAATATCGTAGAATTAACCGATTTCGAAATGAATCAATTTCACGTTTCGAGGAGTAAAAATTAAACAACAAAAAACTTAACGCTAAAGACTTAGTTTGCATACTATAGGTGCATAATATACACATTATTTTAGAGTGCAAAAATGTATTGAAACGCATATTATTTTTATTAGCACATAAAACCGACTATAATTAAAAGATTTAAAAATAGAAATGGACAATATACGACTGAAAGTAGTTTTTATAGAGGTATTAATTTCTTATCAGAGGTCATAAATATCTTAAATCGTATAAAGTATGATATAATAGCTTACCATTGTTTTAAAGAAATGATTTTGACCATTTATATAGAATTTATAACATAATTTACGATATATTTCTGATCTCTTATCAGTGCATGTACTATAGCAATGTTGTTAAATATTTTTTTTTATCGGTTTACTATGGAACTACGTTTTAAACAATATTTTTATATTTAAGCTTGGTTTGGTAACCCAACAATAATATTAGATAGTAGATGGCTGGATTAGGGTTATTTATATTAAAAAACGTTTTTTTACTAAAACTGCCGACGTTTCGTTGGCCTTATTCCAACTTCTTCAAAAGGCACACTACAAGAAATGTAACAATTATGTTATAACTTTTTAACAATTCAAAGAGCCAGAAAGAAAACAATATAAGTTTAAAAATTGGTTAATAAAATAATAAAATATGATTCTTTTTTTATATGTAATAAAAAAAAATATTTAAAATTGTTTTGCAGACAAAAAAGGCATTGATTAATTATATTAAACTATGCATTATAATCTAAACATAGAAATAAAAACATTTAAAATACGGTTTAATTTAATAAAACCTCGTATAAGAACAAATATTTATATTAACGTGGAATTATCATCAGTATAAGCAATAAAAAGGTAAAAAATATGGTACTTACAGTAAGTTACGTTTTCTTCGTTAAAATATAAGAATTAAGGATTGAAATAATAAATATATAATACATAATGGGTATTCGAAATACAAGAAAATAAACAAACATGTAGATAAGAAATTTCAAGTCGTGTACCAGTGCTATACTGGAAATTTCGGATTGTTGACAGATACAGGTACGGGGGGGGGGGATATTTTTTTTGTGGTTTAAACTAAAAATTAGACTTGTAAAGAAACCAAAATATCCTATTATTATTATTATTATTTTTTTTATGAAAACTAGAGTTTACGTGTTTTTGAAGAAATGATTTGTATTAAAAAATTTAGTAATAGTGTAAATAAAAGGACAGATATAGAAGACTTAAATATAGCATATTTTCCGCTTATTTCAAAAATAAAAAGTAAACTCTAGTTTTCATAAAAAAAAAATAATAATAATAATAGGATATTTTGGTTTCTTTACAAGTCTAATTTTTAGTTTAAACCACAAAAAAAAAATCCCCCCCCCGTACCTGTATCTGTCAACAATCCGAAATTTCCAGTATACGTTTGTATAACACTGGTACACGACTTGAAATTTCTTATCTACATGTTTATTTTCTTGTATTTCGAATACCCATTATGTATTATATATTTATTATTTCAATCCTTAATTCTTATATTTTAACGAAGTAAACGTAACTTACTGTAAGTACCATATTTTTTACCTTTTTATTGCTTATACTGATGATAATTCCACGTTAATATAAATATTTGTTCTTATACGAGGTTTTATTAAATTAAACCGTATTTTAAATGTTTTTATTTCTATGTTTAGATTATAATGCATAGTTTAATATAATTAATCGATGCCTTTTTTGTCTGCAAAACAATTTTAAACATTTTTTTTTATTACATATAAAAAAAGAATCATATTTTATTATTTTATTAACCAATTTTTAAACTTATATCGTTTTCTTTCTGGCTCTTTGAATTGTTAAAAAGTTATAACATAATTGTTACATTTCTTGTAGTGTGCCTTTTGAAGAAGTTGGAATAAAGCCAACGAAACGCCAAATTTCAATTATTAATTAAATGAAAAAGGCAATAAAAAAGGCAGTGAGGTTTGAACTTACGATCATTAGCTCAGTGTCAATGCTATATCGATGCCTTAGACCGCTGAGCTAATCTCCCATAATAATAAATAAATAAAAGCATTGTTTTATATATTTATTAAAATATAAAAACAATAATAACAGTTTAGAAAACAACTATTAACTTAATGGCGATTTCTCCCGTTAGATTAGACAGGGACAAAAGTTCTACCCAAAAAGGATAGACGACATACATACACTCCCACTTCCACCCAACCAAACAAATTCTGTATTTGTTCTTTGTTGAACAAATACAATATTTACTTGGGCGAAAAGTGTAACTATTATTTTTATTAAAGAAATTACTGGCGCCATCTAAATTTTAGTAGAATTATCTTATTCTACAGATTCACATTAGCTATGTTCGTTCGTGCCGCTCACTGCTACACTTTCCAGCCAACCAAATAAATACTGTATTTGTTGAATGAAAAACAAATACAGTATACTGTAAATATATTTATTTGGTTGGCTGGAAAGTGTAGCACAAATGAGATAGAGATAGGGTAGACGTCTTTTGTTTCATAATTCTAGTTGTAGAGAGCTCCATTAAGAAATTCTTGATCTTTACTCATATTGGAGTTGATTTAAATAAACCATAGAAAAAATGTTATCTCTCCAAAATATAAATTTTTTGTCTTTTAAACAAACATTACAGCTACAATTGTTTCGACTTTTTGACACAAAGTTATTTTCAAGTTTTTAAATATATAAATAAATTAACTTGAGTACACATTATTAGAAATGCCATACAGTATGACATTTCTAATAATGCACGGAAAAAAAAATTATAGCTAGGAGCGCTATAACACACATACCAAGCAAATTATAATCGCTTATTATATAAATACAAGGCTTTCTCTTACAATTATGGCAGTCAGTGTAAAAATTTATATGAAATACTTTAATTGTTTAGTGAATAATAAAATATAACAAATAGTATGGCATTTATAGCTTAAATAGATTTAATTATTGTCCGTGCTAATAATTTTTATAATATAATAAAATTTCTGTAAATTTATAATAGTGCCTGTAATAAATATAATCGTGTCTGTAATATATATAATCGTTTCCAATTTATTTTTAACATTATTAGTTATTGTGTCCCTTATAATCTATAGCTTAAATCACTATAATTTTCCACTGTTACCAAATATCTTATAATGTATAGCGCAGAGCCCACTAATTTCTTTCCGTGTGTGTACTTAAGTTAATTTGTTTATATATTTAAAAACTTAAAAATGACTTTGTGTTAAACAATTGTCGCTGCAATGTTTGTTTGATAGACAATAAATTTATATTTTGGAGAGATAACATTGTTTCTATGGTTTAACTATTAATTAGTTTTAATTTTAAATGAGTAAAAATTTATTATTTTTAAATTATTTTTAAATATTATTTTTAAATTTTGGCGGAGGCGCTTCTATAGGAGCTCGGTATAATTATAATTATTATAATATTTAAAAATAATTTAAAAATAATTAATTTTTACTCATTTAAAATAAAAACTACTTAAAAATATAATAGAAGTATTAAGAAATATGTACATGTCGACAAATTTAAAAAGCTATAATTAATTAATATCACGGTTCGACTTTATACACTTTTAGTTCGTCTTTGGGAAACAGTTTTCTTCTACCATTTGTTTAATTTTAATGTAAATACCAATTTAAAACTAAAAATCAAATAATCTCTTGTTTTTTAATAGCAAAAATGGGTTACGTGACCTCCGTAACATTTTAAGAAACAGGGTTATTTTAAGAAAAATCAAATTTGCTTGTTTACTAATTTAAAATAAAAGACAGTTTAATCTAAAAAAAAAACAAAATTAAAAAAAGATTTTAATTTAATAATATTTTAATATTTAATATTTTTCGAAATTTATTTTAGTTTTTTATTATTAATTTTTTTTATAATTTTTTATTAAACATTTTTTTTTCAATAATTAAGATAATGTAATGTTAAGGGCATATCCATAGGTTTGCATAACAAGCATAATACATAAGAATGCGATGCCGTGATTGGCTTGATGTGCCGTCATGTATCTTGTAAGCCAATCACTGAATCGTGTTCTTATGTATTATGCTTGTTTTGCGAGACTAGATGTGCCTTAAAATTGACCTGTTTATTCAGAAGTTATGGCAGCCTCGCCTTGGTTTTAAATCGTGATAAGAAAACAAAATATACAACAAAATTGTGTGTTTGTCAAAGTCGAACTAAAAGTGAGTAACAGCGAACCGTGTGGCATGTTGGAAATTTTTTTATTTTTGTCCAGTGACAAAATATTGAATTTTGTCCAATAGAAATAAAGAGAAATTATAAGCAATGGCATGTCTATGTAATTTGAGTTGTAATGGGAGGCATAGCGTAGTGGCTAGCGCGTATGCATAGACAGTCTACTATCGTGAGTTCGATTCTCACTGGCGCCGATTTGCCTTTTTCAGTTAATTAATAATTGAAATTTGGCGAAGGCGATAAGTGAAACAGACACTCCCTAGAAACTGGTTCGAAAGTCAGTATAAGCCGGTGGTTCCCTCTACTACTAGCCCACATAAGTCCTGGACTTAGGGGATGCTTAATTAAGTAGAATAGTACGAGGTTAAACAAACATGTAAACATGTAATTAAAAAAAAAATTCAAGAAAAATCAAGTAACAAGTATCAATTTTGATTATTGCTTTAGGTGTAGATATTTGATTTATATGGTTTCTCTTGCAGTTAAAAATGAGAAAAAAGCTTATTATAACACAGAGCTGGGTGATTGTAATTCCAATAATGTTTGGAGCAAATTAAAAAAATTAAATATCTTAAATAAAAAAACATCCTGCATACCAGATAATCTTTCTAATGTTGAAACACTAAACAATTATTTTGTAGACTCTGTACCTAATTTGCAAAAAGATGATGACACAGTAAATTTTTATAAAAATAATTATATGAA
Source organism: Brachypterus glaber (assembly GCA_958510825.1). NCBI lineage: Eukaryota > Metazoa > Arthropoda > Insecta > Coleoptera > Kateretidae > Brachypterus > Brachypterus glaber. Next base: position 6,423,777 of record OY294045.1, read on the forward strand.
TCCCAACGCACCTAAACTAACATTTAGTGAAGTTACAGAGCAGGAAGTCTCTAAATTGTTAAACCAAATTAAAACCAAAGCTGTGGGATGTGATGGAATAAATATTTATACAATTCAACTATGCACCCCCTTTATTTTGCCTTATTTAACTCATATAATTAACTATTGTTTAAAAAATTCTGTATTCCCTTCCTGCTGGAAGAAAGCTTTGGTTATACCATTACCTAAAATTTCTGATCCAACTACCCTAGACCATGTTCGACCTATTAGCATATTGCCAACATTCTCTAAAGTTTTAGAAAAGGTTATTCAAATACAGCTGTTGAAATTTTTAGTAACTAACAATATTATTCCTTCAACACAGTCGGGTTTTCAGCCTGGCCTTGGTTGTTGTACGGCCTTATTAAATATTTGTGATGATATTTTCGCTGCATCAGATCAGGGATATTTGACCATTCTAGGTATGCTGGATTACACAAAGGCGTTTAATTGTATAAACCATGAAACTCTTACAGCTATTTTTTACTACATAGGTCTATCCGATGTAGCAATCAACCTACTTGTTGACTATCTAAATGAAAGATTTCAGGCAGTTATATATGATAAAAATACTTCATCATATAGAAAAGTGGCATGTGGCGTCCCGCAAGGGTCAATTTTGGGCCCACTGCTGTTCATCATTTACATTTCTCAATTTATTTTTGCTTGCACTTCTGCTAAAACTGATTACTATGCAGACGATAGTCAATTTACAATTTCCTTTAAGCCAGAAGAATCTTCACAAGCTGTGGCAGCCTTAAACTTTGACTTGAATAATATTTATGAGATATCTAAAAAGCACTGTCTTGTATTAAACACTAGCAAATCTATTCTAATGATATTTGGTCAAAAAAATCAAAGAGAACATTTTTTACAAGACTATGCTGATGCCATTTATATGAATAATACTGCCATAAAGTTTCAGGATAATGCCAAAAATCTTGGCCTAACTATTGACCATGAAATGCGTTTCACAAAACATATCTCTAAGTGTTTAAGTAAGGCTTATTTAAATCTTCGGCTTATATATCAAAGTAGAGAATATCTTAGCAAAAAACATAAAATTATGTTATGTGATTCATTGGTTCTATCACAATTTAACTTTTGTGATGTAATATATGGTCCTTGTTTAACCTTATTTGACAAAAACCGTATTCAAAAAATTCAAAACTCTTGTCTCAGGTTAATTCATGGAATTCGAAGAAACCAGCACATTAGTCATACATTAAAACTCACAGAATGGTCAAATATGGAAGATCGTAGGTATCTGCATTCTGCAGTTACATTTTTTAAAATTCTAGTTAACAAAAAACCTAATTATCTTTACACTAAAGTCAAATATCGTTCAGATATGCATAATCTAAATCTGCGTCATAAGGACTCCCTTGCATTGCCAAAGCATAGCACTGAATTGCTTAAACGTTCATTTTCGTACCAGATAGCCAACTTATTTAATAAATTAAAATTTAATCCTTTTAACTTAAAAATGTATCAATTCAAAAACAAAATCCATGAAAGTATTTTTAAAAAGGCCTCAATATAAATAGTTATTATAAGGTGTCTCTCTTTATCCAATTTTTTATGTGTTTCCTTCTTCACTAGTTACGTAGGTATATAAGTTAATTTCCCAGAAATTTTGTATTTTGACGTTTAGTTAGATAACTCGTTATATGTAGTTATATAATTCTTTAACTTAGTAATATTTTTGTTAGATATTGTTTTTTTCTTAGGGTTAGATGTAAGAATAGACTTACGTGCTCTGGGCAGTAGTCTGGGGTGTGTAAGAACTAAATCTCGCCCTGTATTTAAATATTGTACAAGTATAATACTGTATTTTAATCAATAAAGTCCTTTATTATTATTATTATTATTATTATTTCTCGGATTGATAATGGGACGTTCTAAAGCTAGTAGTAAAAATAGCTATTTTCCTAACAAGTGAGGAAATCTTAAATCTTTTTTTTATAATTTTTCAATAAGAAAATCAATTAATAGGTAAAAAATTTAAACATTTTTATAATATTATGAATAAATATAACAACACTGAAAAAAACGTTGGTATTTTTACAAAAAAAAATACTAACATTATTGCAGCGATTTTATATTGTTATGTTGTAAAATTAAAAGTTAGTTTAATAAACACGCAATATTATTGTAGATTTACTAAATTTTGCGAAAATACTTAAACATTTTACAAAAAAAAATACAAATGTTTTAGCTTTTCACAAAAAATATTTAAAATTACAAAGACGTGCTGTAATATTGTAAAAATGCGAAATAATTTCACAAATTATTATGTAATATCACAGGAAAATGTTGTGAAATTACAAAAAAAAACATTTTTATGAATTTACAAGATTACAACAGTTTAGTTAAATTACAAAGTTGATATGTAATATTACTAACAAAATCGGTGACATTAAATAACCAACAATATTGTTAGTAATTTCACAAAACAATTTTTAGAGTGAAGAATAACACTACGCAATGGCGATTTATCCCGTTAGATTAGACAGGGACAAAAGTTCTACCCAAAAAGGATAGAAGACATACATACACTCCCACTTCTACCCAACCAAAAAAATTCTGTATTTGTTCTTCGTTGAACAAATACAATATTTACTTGGCCGGGCGAAAAGAGTAAATATATTATTTTTATTACAGAAATTACTGGCGCCATCTAAATTTTAGTAGAATTATCTTATCCTACAGGTTCACATTAGCTATGTTCTTTCGTGTCGCTCAGTGCTACACTTTTCGGCCAACCAAATAAATACTGTATTTGTTGTATGAAAAACAAATACAGTATTTATTTGGTTGGCTGGAAAGTGTAGCACAAATGAGATAGAGATAGGGTAGACGTCTTTTGTTTCATAATTCTAGTTGTAGAGAGCTCCATTAAGAAATCAAACAATATTTATGCGTGCGGAAAAGGCTTTCTTTCCACAACTACATGCGTGCGGAAAGAGTGACCTTTCCGCACGCTCGTAGAAAAAATATTTTTTGTGTTTTATTTTTGTAATACTTACTAATGCATGGTGCTATATGACTTCTGCTCTGTTGATATCCTTTGGCACATCGATTACAAGTAATACCGATCACACCATCCTTGCACGGACATTGTCCTGTTGCCTGATTGCAGGTTTTTCCGGAAGCTCCAATTGGGTGGCAATCACAAGCTGCAAAAAAAAAGAAAACAAAATAAAACCTATTTTTTCTACGAATATTTTAAAATGTAGGCAAATACACACAATTTTTAAACATAGAATGAATCCATTCTAGTCTTTGTCCCTAACTTTTTTATAACTTTTTAGTAAGTTTCTTATTGAAAAATGATTTCAGGTCAAAATATTTAAAAAAGGTACTACTGTAGGATTAACCGTTTTCCAGAAAAATTAATTTGAAGGTGAAAGAGTGACCGCAAAATAAGCCTCTTTTTCAAACATCTGTAATTTCGATTGGAGTTGATAAAATGTAACGTATAAGTGCTCAAAAATTTTGTCTGGTCATGAACTTGTGCAAAAAGCAAGATTTATTGTTCTAGATGCTAAACATCCCCTTAAACAAAGGGTTAATTAGGGGCACTTGAATTGAATTTTATTACAAACTTTCTCACATTTTATTAAACATAACTGACTGGATCCCTTTAACTCAATTTTTCTTGAGATACTTTATGATTTACTACTTTTTTTGGTGCTTGGGGGGTACTTTAACCCTCTTTGCAAGGGTGGATTTTCATCAAATCCAAGGGTGATACCCTTGAACGTGTTTTTTATGTTTTATATTACAGAAAAATTCAAAATATTAAAAAAACACATTTTTCTGTAATATAAAACGTTAAGGGGTATCACCCTTGGATTTGATGAAAATCCACCCCCACAAAGAGGGTTAAACTACCCCCCAAGCACCAAAAAAGTAGTAAATCATAAAGTATCTCAAGAAAAATCGAGTTAAAGGGATCCAGTCAGTTATGTTTAATAAAATGTGAGAAAGTTTGGTATAAAATTCAATTAAAGTACCCCTAGTTAACCCTTTGTTTAAGGGGATGTTTAGCTTCTAGAACTATAAATCTTGCTTTTTGCACAAGTTCATGAATAGACAAAAATTTTGAGCACTTATACGTTACATTTTATAAATTACAATCGAAGTTACAGATGTTTGAAAATGAGGCTAAAATACCCCTTTTTTTTGCGGTAACTCTTTCATGGTTCGAGGACGAAAAATTAAATACTAAAATGTTGAAAACCAAAATTTCAATAATGAATAGGCACTTTCAAAAATCAATCCTAAGGGAGCTATGGTCTTCTAAAAATACACTATTTAAAGGGCCATAGTAGCTTTAAAAGCAATTTTTCGACAGTCATGTATAAAAACTTTTTTCTTAGTTCTTGATATAGAATTACCCTCGGAATTAGTCCACATCATTGAAATTATGGTTGTTAAAATTTCAGTATTTAATTTTTCTTCCTCAAAACGTAAAATTTAACCTTCAAATTAAATTTTCAGTTAATCCTACATTATTACAAAAACACTACTTTTTTATGTATTTTGACCTAAGGATTCATGTTCCAATAATAAAATTACAAAAAAGTTATACAGAAAAAACTGATAATGCTTTCTTGTTTGTGCGACCCCTCGTTAAAATACATAGGGAAAAGTGGTCCATATTGGGACGTGGTCTATAGTGGAAAATATTTAGTAAATCATAATTTTATTGACGGATAAAGCTATGAATAGTTACAGTAGCTTGCAGAAATGGCAGTGTTTTGTTTTGTTTTGTTGTACGTGTTTATTGACAAATCCATTAAGCGGTATCCGAAAAAAGCTACTGTAGGTAGCTCAAACTTGCTATTTTTTTAATTTGCACCCTTTTAATTTCCTTAACAACTTTTTTGGATACCTATTTTAAATTAATTGGTTTTTAACATAACCCTAAATATGGTACGTTTTTACTATTTCTAGCATTGCTAAGTTTACATTTCTATCAATTTAAAAAATTATTATGGTTTTTCTAGAAATTGCATCATGGTCTATAGTGGGATGCTATTAAGCGGTATATAGTGGGACATTTTATAACTTACACTTTTGCTTAAGTAGCAAATTTAAAAACATAAAGGACTATGTTCTAGGACATAGGATCCTTCTTCAAACTTTTCATGTAACAAAAAAGTGTTACTTATTATAACACCAATTTCTCGGACCTATATATATTATACTCCCAACTCAATATTTAAATTTACGTAACGTATTCCTCTAATATTCTCACTTTCTACGTAAATTCCAAGGTAAATCCCAATAAAAATAAGCCTACATTGCAATGCATTGCAGGCGTTCCCAAGTTATCATATAAATGCTTTGAGACAGAATAAATTTGATTTACTTTAAACTACGTTGAGCTGGTTTATGATATATTCCTTACTTTTAGCAACTAGTTAGTTATTTTTACATAACATAAACCTTATAAAGAACTTTCACTTTCGGGTTTAGACCGTGTTAATGGATTTTCACTTTCAGGCGCCGCAATGGGATCCCCATTATCAAAAAGCTATTGAGTCATTTCCATTAAAACCTAAAATTTGGCGCAGATACGTAGACGATGTCTATGCTATTTGGCCCCATGGCATGGAAAGCCTTCAAGGTTTTCTAAATCACCTCAATTCCCAACATAAATCTATACGGTTTACGATGGAAATTGAGAACAACGGATCACTTCCCTTTTTGGACGTTTTGGTTTACAAAACGGAAAATGGCTCAATAGGACACTCGGTATACAGGAAGAAAACCCACACTGACAGATACCTAAACGCATTTTCACATCACCATCCCTCTCAAAAACGCTCGGTAGTTAATTCACTTGTTCATAGGGCTTTCATGATTTCAGACAAGAATTCCCTAGACACAGAACTCCTTAAACTAACCAAAGCCTTGACCATGAACGGTTATACCAAAAAAGACATTAATAAGACCATATACAAATACAGAAATCCCAGACCCAAACAACAGGACAATAGTGACAATGACAGACAGACACAAGTTATACTTCCCTATGTAAGCGGTATCACGGATAAAATAGGTAAACTTTTGAAGAAGTCAAATATTAAGCCTATATTTCGGTCCAACCAAAAATTAGGTCAATGTTTGACTTCAACAAAAGACAAAATACCCCTGAGTTCAGAAGGCGTATATAAAATACCCTGCTCCTGTGGTACGGTTTACATAGGTGAAACTAAGAGAAAAATTTCTACAAGAGCATGAGCGCAATATAAGAAAGAAACAAATTTCCTTATCGGCAGTAGCCGAACATGTACATGAAACAGGTCATAAAATCAATTTGTCTGAAACAAAACAAATATTAACAGAAAACAGAAAAATGCCAAGGAAGATACGGGAATCGATAGAAATCATCAAGCATCCTAACAATATCAATCGGGACACTGGTTACCACTTACCTGCAATATGGAAGTCTTTGATAGGAAAAACCTCGTCACGGGTGAATAACCACAACTCGTCATAAATAGTGACACAAGTTGATTCGAAACTTAGTTTCAGATTAATCCCTGAAGATGTCTCTAGTAGTAAGAGACGAAACGTCGGAAAGTGAAAATCCATTAACACGGTCTAAACCCGAAAGTGAAAGTTCTTTATATCATAATGGCCGTGAAAGCTTAAAATCTAAAACATAAACCTTGAATATTCCAAACTTTTACGTAAATTACAATAAAAATCATCCTACATTGTAGGCGTTCTCAAGTTATTGTAATAACTTTTCTGAGACCTTTCTCCGATATTTTATTTTATTTACACTCTATATTACTATAGGCAGAAAAACTACGTTAGCCTTATGAATGTAAAGTTCAATAAATATATTTATTATTTCATGAATTTCATGAATTTAAAGTACCAGATTTATTAATCCATTTCATGATATTTAATTTCAGTACCTTGTTTTACTGTTTTCTTTCAGTCTGTAAGTTTCAATAATTTAGTATTATTTTTATTAATAAATAAACTATTATTGTAAAATAAGTTTGTATGTTACTGTTGTAATAATTAACATCCCACTATGAACCATAGGAGATCCCACTATAGACCATGCCATGGTTCATAGTGGGACGGGTGGTGCATAGTGGTCTTTTGCTTATATTTTTAAAAATAAGATTAAAAAACAAGATATTAAATAAACATTAAAAAGTCTTTATGTATCTGTATGCATTGACATAAGGAGTTTTGTCCTAAAGTTTATATAAAGAAAGAAAACAAATATTGAAAAAAATTGTCCCACTATAGACCACTTTCCCCTACATAAAAATAACATACGAATATAAGCCTTATTAAAATTAGTTCACATGCAAAACTCTCAATATCTTTCTGCTATATCTGAGTTATTAAATAAAAACAGAATTTTATAGCCATTTAGATATATGATATATGGAACTTTTTTTCATATTTTTCCCTTAAAGTTAATGACCCTACTTCTGAATAACCCAGTATACTAAACAATGATGTAAAACGTTGACCTTAAAACATAAAAATCAATTATTAATCATAAGTTCTATCAATCTTTTTTTTATTATTAATTTCAATAGTTGAATATAAAAAAAAATAATTAATTTACATACACATGTAGGCATGCCATAAAAAAGCTAACTTTTTAAACCTTCAACATAGTCGGAATAACTTTAGTTAATTTCCAATAGGGCAAGTCCACAATTACTGGTGTGACAGTGACATACTATAACTTTCCCTGAGGAAAGTCATGCGTTAGTAAATTTGAAAAATTTGGTAATATGCTTTCTAAAAAAAATTCTTTTTTCATTTTTTTTTTGTTTTTTAAAAAACGATCTTATTTTTAAACAAAATATTTTAAAATTTTTTTATTTTTTTTCTTTTGGAAAAAATATTTTTTTTACAAAAAGGAAATAAATAAAAATGACAACTTTCAGGAAAATCCTGATATCTCCTAAACCAGAAGTAAAAATGTAAAAAAATAAAAAATAAATATTCATTAAAACTGCGGCAATAAGAAAGACTTTAATAATTTGATAAACAGTTGCAGTGGCGTACCATGCAAGTCCTAGAAGATGGGTTAAGAAACATAGTTGTACATTTTTTGTTGCTGTTAATACGAAAAAAAAAAATTTAATCATTCTTAAAATAAACAAAAGTAGAGAATGTTTAAGCTTCAAAACAAAAAAAGAATCAGTCAAATCCATTAATTAGTTTTCGAAATATTTGAATTTAAAAAATGTCAATTTTTTAGGTGTCCGGAATTTAATGCGCGGCAGTGTATTAATTACTTATGGTAAGTTTCTCTGGATTCACCCACCTTCAACGTAGACGGAATACCTTTAATTAATTTAACACATTAGCCTTTTCCAATAGGAAATAAAAAGAGGTACACCGAACGTTTTAAGATCCTAGATAGTGTTCAATAAAAATGAATAATACGTGATCACAATAAAATATATTTCAGGTTTTGAGATAGCTTCACGTTTCAGTTTCAGCTAATCCACGATGATAATACTTATTTATGGTACTAGTGGGTAAAGTAAGATATTACTCATGAGAAAATTAACCTACGAGGCGTCAGCCAAGCAGGTTAATTTTCGAGAGGGCAATATCGGTTTACCCATGAGTGCCATGCAAGGTTTTATCCAATAAATAGCTTAGGAATTAATATTTTTATTAAAAATTTAAAGACATTTACAAGAAAATAATTTGACAAGTGACAGTTGAGTGGGTAAAATAAATAATTATCCACTCAATAAAGTAAAAGCCACGCGGTGGTTATTATTGAGTTGATTGATTTAAAATAAAGCTGGTAATTGTCTTATTATCTGTATGTATTGGATAAAAAGATTTATCAGAGCATTTTCGAGTTAACTTTTTTATATTGTTTTTTTTTCCTAAAAAGTCAAAATTTAATTGTTATTTTTTTTTTTCTATAGATCCCTATAAGGCATGTAAACATAACCTAAAAACAGATCAGTTGTGCAACATGGATGATTAAAATCTTTCAGCTACGAAGACGCGTTTCTTTTTTGATTTTCCGAAGAAAAAGGCAAAAAAGGTATTTTTTTATTCATGCATGAAGGGGTTGACAAGACAAATTTTGAACTTAACCGTTAACCGATTGTATTGTATTGTATGTGTATTGTATTGTATTGTATGTGTACCTAAGTTACCACGATGTGTGTTAATTGAATTAACCTAATTAAAGGTAACTCATAGTTCAAACTATTTTTTACGTATATTTATAAAATCTTTTTTAGTGTAACAAATCTTATTATTCACATGAATTAGCCCAAATGTATCTTATCTAAATCTACGATACCATCGTCGAGGAATGCTGTCCATTCATTATATTTTTTATAAAGGTCGGATGAACCTGCAATGATGATCTTAGACAGATATGGCGATCACAATGGAAAAAAAGTGTATTATAATGCACTTTTTGTACTTGTAAGAAGATATTAATAATAGTATATTAAAGTACCTACTAGTTTCATAACATACGTTTTTAGCGCACGAGTACAAGTTTAGAAAACGAGCCGCTGCAAGTGACCAAGCAACAATTTTAACACGGTAAAAAATAACCTAAGCACAAAATTTTATAGAAAATTAAACTTTTAAGTGACGTTGACATTTGCACGGAAAACTTCAAACAATAGGCTTTTATCTGTTGCCAACCCAAAAGAAAAAAAAGTAGAGACCTATAAGAACACGTAAAATGCGTGTGATTATGAGCTTATAAGAGTAGCAAAATATAAAAATAAATTTAACCCTGTACGAGATTGTTAAAATTGAAGCAAAAAATAATATAAATATGCAAAAATACAAATTATGCTTCATACGCTTTTTTTTTCATTCCATGCTATGTAGTCAAATTGATTAAAAAAATAAAATAAAAAAATAAAATTAAGAAATTCTTGATCCTTACTCATATTGGAGTTGATTTAAATAAACCATAGAAAAAATAAAAGTAAACAGCAATTTTGTTTTGTTTGTTATTACAAAATAAGTCGTTTATACGTTTTTTGGACCACAAGTCTTTCCTAAAAATAATATCCAAGAATTTTTAATCCAGTCTTCAGGTCAACAAAAAATGCTTTATCTGAAAATAATTCGGGGAGTTTTAATTTGGGTTTATTGTGTAGGGTTTTGGGGCGCAAATAAAAAACAATTTTGCGTTCTTGAACTCGATTTGAAACTGTCATTTTTATGATATATTTTTCAAAATATCTCAAGATCGGTGCGTCCTAGGACTAAAAACGTTTTATATGAAAATAAAGAGGACCAAATTTCCAATATTTTTTGTCATATGTATTTTTTTTGCGATCGAAGCTATCGACCGAAGTCCTTCCGTTCTTTTTAATTTTTGCAAAATTACAAATTTTAAAATAATTTACCCATTTTTGCCCCATTATCTCGAGATTCAGTAAACCAATTTTCGATTGAAAATCACCATTGTAATAGGCATGATAAAAAGATTAATTTCGGACAGTTTACAAGAAATATAAAATTCAAACTTTTAGATAAGAAATAAATGTTTTATTTTTTGTAAACTAGTGTTACTGATTTCAGGATATAAAAAATTATACACTAAATGCACATGATTATTTTATGATTAGTTATTTCAGAACCATAATTACATCTATAGAAGAATGACTGAATAATTCGTAATTTGTTTATTGTTAATCCCACGTACATATTTAAGTAGTAGAATTACAATATGTTTGTTGTATTATTAGTGATTTAAAAAATATAATCGGATATACAACATAATGCTTTTATTACAGCAACCATTTAAACTAAAAAATAATTAGAAATCCATTAACATTATTTTTATAGAAAAAAAAATAAAACAGCCCATAAAACAGTTATTTATAATACAAGGACGAAAATTTAATTTTTCGATTGAGTAAGTTTTTAGCCGAGGGCCTCCGACCCGAGGGTAATAAACCTATGAAATGAAAATTTTCGCCTGTGTATTATACAATATTTTTTGTCGATTGTTAATTATAAAAAATTATTAAAATATATTTAATTATAAATTGCAAAAAATATTTCTTTTTACTATCTTATTACCTTTCTAGTTATCTATGACAAATTGCTATCCAACCAAATTGCTAAAAAAATTGACAATTGACTCGTTTCTTTTGCGTGAGGTTTAATTTTCAATTTAACTTGGTGTTTTGATTAATTTGTGTTAAAATGTGTTTGTTTTGAAAATACTTATACTTTTCAAACTGTTTTATAAATATTATAAATATTGCAATTGATTTTACAATTGAAGTTTTGTGATTTATTTTAGTGGATGAATCCGGATTAACCGGTTAACCATATGTTTCAAGGTTATATTATAGAAGACATATTTATTGATATGAAATGATTATAATATTTGTGTCTTGTTAAAAATAATATATAGTTCAAGAACAAAGTGACCAAAAGGTCATATTTCTTTATAAATAAAACAGTAAAGGTAAAGCATCTTATTTAAAAATAGCTTAAAAATAACAAGTTTTAGTTAGCGGGCCAAAAAAACTTTTTGGCTCTAGGGCCACAAAGTCTAACTTTCCGCCTGCAAAGCATGAACAAAAAGTGTCGCTTTTAGAATTTACAAATTGTTGGATAATGTCAAAAAATAATGGGTTAAAACGCGTTTCAACCGACCCCAAAGATATAGTTTCAATCGTCCCTAGCACATGTTTCGATACATTTCATTATGCGGTAAAAAAAATATATATCTCATGAGTGAATAATAACCACATCCCTTCAAGTTTGAACATTACAAGTCACTATATTCTAAACGACCCTTTAAAAAAATCAATAGTTTTGGATTAATAAGCAAAAGAATAAAAACTAAAATACATTTGGTTGCGGAAAAGAAGTTCACTCACATAAAAATATGTGGCCTTCTCTTAGAGGCGCTGAGTACTGATTGACATATTCCAACACGAAAGCAGCTTCCTTTGTCCTTGGGTCCCCACCGCTTTTACAACTCGTTTCGGATATATTCGACTTGTTTTAAACGACCCCTGTTTCAACTGTCCCCAGTCTCCCCTATATAAGTGTGCAAAATTTTAAAATATTATAAACATTGATTTTTTTAAAACACCGTGTTTATTTAAGTCTCTATGTTTTAGAAGTTAATGTTTTTTTTGTATATGCACAAAAATGGAAAAGATTTAAAAAAAAATCACAAAATTGTTCAAAGATACTTAGATGAAACCTTGAAAAGTTTCCAACGCGCACTTTCATAAAACACATCAAACTTCGAAATAATTAAATTTATGTTGATTATATCGCTTCTGGGTAAAATATTACTTTATAATAGCTAAGAATACTGTAGTATAATTAGATATTAGTTTGATGCTTACTAAAACTTATTTAATTTGCTAAGAGCTGCTAATAAATTAGGTAATAAAATACATCAAAATAATTTGTTGAAAACTTGAAAATTAATTTTGAATTTTGCTCTTATTAAGTGGATGTAAAACCGGCTTTACTCAATTCTCAAGCAATGCAAGTTCAATGCTAGTCGACGAATTTATTTTTGATTTAGAATTCGCGTGTAATTCTCAAGCAATTTCTATTTTATATGCAGTACCCGGCGTATTTCCAGTTATAGTCCAGTCTTCAAGTTAATAAAAGAGGCTTTACCTGAAAATAATTCAGGGAGTTTAGATATTTGATTTATTGGGTAGGGTTTAAGACCGCAAATAAACAATTTTGCGACATTGAACTCGATTAGGAACCGTCATTTTTTTAACGTATTTTTCACAAAAAACGGACTTTTTAAAATATCTCAAGATCGGTGCATCCTAGGACAAAAAACGTTGATATGAAAATAAAGAGGACCAAATCTCCAACATTAATTGTGTCATGTATTTTTTTTGTACGACTTATAGCTAATTCACGGCACAGCCTGAAACGTTACACTGTAGGGTTTTTTCTTTATGACTTGGTTAGGAAGGTTTTTTTTTATGCTTAATATGGTGATTCAATCTAAAATCAGTTTACTCGAGATAATGGGGCACAAATGTGTGAATTATAAAAAAAAGAATAATTTTACGTAATTTAAAAAGAAAGTGCCAAATAGATTTTTTTAATTTTCACTTAAAATGTTCTAAGGGGCATGCCTAACCGAACAATTTTGGTTTTTCGAAAAAAACAAAATTAAAAATCTAAAAACGTATAGTGTAACGTTAAAAAAATAACAGTTCCAAATCGAGTTCAACCTCGCAAAATAGTTTTTTTATTTGCGGCCATTAACCCTACCCAATAAACCGAAAATCAAAACTTCCTGAATTATTTCCAGGTAAAACCTCTGAAGACTGGACTACAACTGGAAATATACCGGGTACTGTTTATATGTCAGAATTAGCAACTTTAAATAAATATACACTAGGGTGGGCTGTTCCTATATACGTGTTTTATTTTTTTTATTTGATAATTCAATGGGAATGAGAAAAGATGCGTCTTACAAAGAGAAAAAAAGCGTATAGTTTATTTTATTTATTTTTTAAATTTTTGTGCCCTCTATAAAGGTGTACTTTTTGTAACTTTTAGGAAAAATGTTAAAAAAATATAAATAAGAAAACTTGATAGGAAAAATGTAAAAACTGTTTTAATATAAAAACAAATAAGTTTTACAACCGAAAATAACATTTACAAACATCACAGGCCATATTTTAAGCTACTATATATTCTGCTTTGTGGTGGAAGTAAGGCATAATTTCACGTAATTTAACTCTTACGCGAATAACCCCAAGAATTGTCCCGAAAAAATTTAAAAAAATATATGGGCAAAGAGGAAATTGTATAAGCTTTAAAATAATGTATCACACGACGGCCTTTCCTACATGTATGGAAACTTTTTTTCTTAGTTTTTGATGTAGAATAACATTGCATCATTAAAATTTTGGTTTTCCACATTTTAGTATTTAATTTTTCGTCCTCAAACCGTGGAATTTCACCTTCAAATGAATTTTTCTCGAAAACGGTTAATCCTACAGTATTACAACAAGAGTACCTTTTTTATGTATTTTGACCTGGGCAATCATATTACAAAAATAAAATTGCAAAAAAGTTACACAGAAAAAAGTTTGGGACAAAAAACTGATAAGGCCCCCCCGTTTCGCACACCCCTGGTTTAAATAAGTACGTGAAAATGACAAACAAAGATGGGCCTTATTAGGATTAATTCACGTGCAAATCCTCGTTAACATATCTCAAAGGGTTCCTGAGTTATTAAATAAAAACCGATTTTTTTAGCCGTAGCTCCCTTATGACGCATTTTTAGACATACGTTTATAGGAACTTTTTGTCATATTTTATCATGTAGAATCACCTGTTAAAATTTCCTACCCTATTTCAAATACACCCTGTATTCTGAACTTACCTAAAACAACAAATTATGCCACCCGGTAATGCATATGTTATGTTTCGCCAATGCATATTTTATACGATAAGTAAAAATGTGTTAAAATAAATCTTACGTCGCGGTACAAATGTAATCTGCCGAAATAAATAAGTATTCTTAAATTATTTTTGCAATTTCACAATACTGCATCAGTATTACTGATATCAAAACAGCGTTTGAGCCGAATTCACATAATATAGAAGAAGGAAAAAGGGAATATACTGAAGGGAGATAAACAACCCAGGTAGCAAAATAACATGACATTGACGTGAAAGCCACGTTAATATGTGATATGTGATGTTAATGTTGTAGTCACATTTATCAAGAATGTAGCATGGTGGGGATGTCCTAAGTCCGCCCCTAATAACATCACACAATGACACCCCGAAAATAACGTGTTTGTGACATCATAAATCCACCTTCCTGCGCTGTTATATCTAATATGTTATGGATGCCGTTACTGGTACTTTAATATTTAAATAATATCCTAGGATATTAGCTTTTCTAAATAAAACTATTAAAAACGCCATAACCCTATAAAAAAAATCGGATTTAAAATTAATCAGTAATTGAAACAATTACAGATTAAAACAGATAAATTCTAAATACGAAATTGCAGATTAAGCGGAGAATATATTCCTTTAATCCGTGTCCGTGGTCTTGAGAAGCCCGGCAGAAAAAGTCGGTGAGAAGCAAAAAACATGACATTCACGTGAAAGCCACGTTAATATGTGACATGCGATATATTCACAGCGTTGCTAAATATTTGTTATTAAATAACATGGTTGTCACGTCTCACGTGTTACGTTGCAAATGTGATGTTAAATACATGTTATTTTTCAATATTATGTGATGTTAATTTCTTGTAATATAACATCCCTTGCTACCTGGGAATCCACATAATTTAAATTTGGTAATCGCAAATAAGACAACTTAAACTGTTTTTTGCATACCTAGATTTGATACTTTTAGGGGGACTTTTTTTGGGGACTTTAAAAAAGGGTTGAAAATGAGTATTTTCGTCAAAATTTTAAACAATTTTTGAAAAATGGTTAATTTCACGATGAAAAAAACGTAAAATATACTTTTAAACTACTTTTAATTAATATGAATAAAAATGAAAGACATTTTTTAGCAAAAAATACTCACCATGCCTCCCTGCCCACATTTTAAGAGCTAAAAATGTCAAATATACGCAAACAGATAGTTTAAGATGTTTTATTTACAAGTTCCAAGTTTCAAGTCGATATCGCAACTCGTTTAAAAGTTAAAAGGCGGGCTGACTTTTGGACCGTACTGTATAAAAAACCAAATATGTCCCATTTTACCTGCGTAGTATATATTTTACGTTGGCGGTAATCTGGTTGTAGATAACATTTTAAATTGCCGTGTAGCAAAGATATATTCAGTGTAGCAGATAACGACGTTCCCAGGGGACGCTTTAATAATACCGGCACATATACGACACCTTGTAAATTTGCACTTTATTGGTGTCTTTAGAAACTTAAATCAGAACCAGCTTGAAGACATGCTGGTAAATTATGATAACGTTGTCAGTAAACATTCTAAGCGTTTTGTGTAAACTGTTAAATCTGTTGCATCTTAATCAATTTTTAAAAGATCTTTACTTAGTACCAACGAACTAACAATTACTCTCTAGAATAGGCATTTCATTTGTAAAAACTGACAAAAAAGTAGCCATATACGTTTGTCTGTCTTACTCGCACAGCTTTGTTCTAACAGAGACAACAATAACAGTTACTGGTAACTGTTATTGTTCAGGCCTGAATATACCTACTATTTCTTTACAAACAAACTGAGATGTTGGCGATACTTTATATTAACGGTATGCGTATTCTAGAGAGAAGAGTTATTAGTTTGTTGGTTGCATCTTAATCAATTTTCAAAACATCTTTACTTAGTACCAACGGACTAATAACTCTTCTCTCTAGAATAGGCATTTCATTTGTAAAAACTGAAAAAAACTTAGCCAACATATACGTTTGTCTGTCTTACTCGCACAGCTTTGTTCTAACAGAGACAACAATAACAGTTACTGGTAACTGTTATTGTTCAGGCCTGAATATACCTACTATTTGTTTACAAACAAACTGAGATGTTGGCGATACTTTATATTAACGGTATGCGTATTCTAGAGAGAAGAGTTATAGTTCGTTGGTTGCATATTAATCAATTTTCAAAACATCTTTACTTAGTACCAACCGACTAATAACTCTTCTCTCTAGAATAGGCATTTCATTTGTAAAAACTAAAAAAACGTAGCCTACATATACATCTGTCTGTCTTACTCGCACAGCTTTGTTCTATCTCAAAAATAAAGAGCTATTTTCACTTTATTTTTGTTTACATTTTATAACCTGTATAACGTTTACATTAAAATATTTTGTTTAGAAATGAAATATAATATGTATCTTATACGTAAAAGCGTATATATCGCAAAGTATCAGTTTCTCATATTTTTTATATAACTAAGAAAATCAGATGAACCTATGAACCAAACCTCCCCACACAAACACATAAATATTGCTTTAACTACGTTTGAATCTTAAGTAAGTCACATAAATTTGTAAGATGCTATCCTGTGAGATGCAAATTATGCTTCTCAATCTTAAGATTGACTCCCAAAAAAACGGAATATATCATAAGGTGCACCTACACTGTAAAAACTGCATGTAAAATAATGTAAAAATACATGAATTTACATAGTACGGTATAGTAAATTTACTATTCTGGACTATGCATAATTCATGAATTTATGTAAAAGAATGTAAAATAATGCAAAATAATGTAAAAAAATATATTTACATTGATTTACATATTTTTACATGATTTTACAATGTCGGGCTATGTTATTTTAAGACGCGCGTGCGCTTTGGACAATAACCAAGAAGGCGGCATCATGAGACGGACCGTTTAATATTGTTATTGTTAGAGAGATAGCGACGCATGCTGCTAGGTTAAAGTTTTAAAAGTGTAAAAAAAGGTAAATATTATTTATGTACGATAATTAAAAGCTTTATTTGTGGCCTAAAATTTACATTCATTATAAATTAAGATCTTTATCAACCAATAGATATTTAAAGAAAGATGTAAGCAGTTTATACTCGTATTAAGGGTGTAAATCTTTTATTTTATTAAACCAAATGAACTTTACGCTACGATATTTTAAAAAAGCTTTGACACAGAGACTTGTCATTTGGAACAAACATTTTCTAAGTAGTAAATATTTTTTTTTTCAAATTTCAAGTCTCTATGTCAAAGCGTTCTTGAAATATCGTAGTCTTTAAGTTGTTTTAAATGCACTTTTAATATGACTGTATGTTAATTTTTTAAAAAATTATTAAACACACCATAAGTATTGTAGGCAAATATAAAAAAAATCGTTCAAGCTGATCGTTTTTTTTTACGTTTGTTTTCATAATTTATTGTACCAGGCTCATAGGACGTACCTGAATAGCAGTAAATACAAGATATATTTGATGTCTAACAGTAAAATTATTCATTATAAAAACTACATATTACCATTCTGGACTATGTAATTTTTAGCGTTCCGGTCTATGCAAAATGTTACCATTCTGGACTATGTAATTTTTACCGTTTCGGTCTATGCAAAATATTACCATTATGGACTATGTAATTTTTACCATTCCGGTCTATGGCAACATATTACCATTTACGGACTATGTAATTTTTACCATTCCGGTCTATGGCAACATATAACCATTTACGGACTATGTAATTTAATGTAATTTATTTTTACCGTGTAGGTGCAGGTAAATTAACTTAGGAATGTATTGAAACTAGAGAAAAAATATAAGATAAAGTTTGATTTACCAATAATAACGTAATTTTAACTGGTTTTATCCAAAATTTCTCTTATGCATAAAAATCTCCATAAGACGTACAGGGTGATCCAGAATTCCCGCCCTCGTCATCATCAAGGACTTGGCACGGCTTATTTTTAGCTTAGATTGTGGATAATCTACGTGTTCAAGAAAATAATAACAATAATAATATTAAAGGAATTATTATTTCATACTTTTACTTGATTGAATTTAATTTTGCAGATGTATCTTTTTCTCAAAGTAATTTTACACAAATACCCCCCAGTCAATAATTAATATCTACTAATGGATTTAATTAGTTAATGTGCATTTTATAATACTATGTACTTTGTTCAGTATCTATTGATATTTATGATGTCCAATAAACAATAATTAATTGAATGCCAGGTTATATTGTAATGATCATAATAATACAATGAATCAAACCAAGATATAAATGCATACCAATAAACAATTAAACTATGCATAAATATAAATTAACTACTGCCTACACCATTGTTATATTAGTCTAAGAGCTGTTGACCATTTTCGTTTCATTATTTTATCCCAGCTGTATTTATATATATATATATATATATATATATATATATCTTAAAGTACATTCAAATTAGGCTATTTGCAAATCACCAGGTCCTGGATTAAGTTTCTTTGAGTGCTAAAAGCACAAAATGGTGGTGAAATGATTAGAATAGAATAGAATAGAATAGTTTATTTGTGTTAAATTGATTACACGCGTTAAATTTATAATACATGGTAAACATAATAATTAAAGATAGATAAAGACAAATTAGTGTACAAAAAAAAAAACATACACATACACATACAAAATAAATACCATATCAGAGATGATAATATATAAATATATGATACACACGAAAAAAGAATTAAATAATTTAAAAACAAATGCAAGTTAATAATCAAATACATTTAAAAATACACCCAGAAGCATATCTAAGATTACCAAAATTTAATTAAAAATAATCAAATTACATATCGTTAAAATTATTGGATAAAAAGTCTTCAAAACTATAAAATGCTTTAGATGCCAAGTAATTTTTAATGGTTTTTTTAAAACAAACTTTTTCCAATTGTCTCACTTCAAGAGGCAGAACATTGAAAAACTTTGAAGCATGGTATTTAATGCCAGTCTGATTTCTATTTAACCTAGTATATGCGGGACATATATTTTGATTTGACCTTGTATTGCTATTATGAGTGTTGTATTTCATAGGGTTACATTTTAAGTAAAACAGACAGTCCAATATATACAAACAAGGTAAGGTGAGAATATTAAGGGATATAAAGTAAGTTTTGCAGTCCTCTCTATACCCAATACCAGATTGTTTTGGGCTGCAGAGAAAATTGATTAGGATTATGACTAACTTAGGTTACCAGGATGATTGCCGTGATAAATTTGTTGCTTTAGGTATTATGACTTTCCCTTCTCTTTACATTTTTAATACATTAGTACATGTAAAACAAAATTTAGGTAAATATTCCCTACAGGCTGTTACAAATTTTAATACACGTTCAAACAATATCAGGTTATCTAAGTTTAGATTGGAAAGCAGTAAATTATCATGATTCTGTCTTTTTCAATAATCTGCCAGTCCAAATAAGAAATCTACCTCTGATTAAATTCAAACAGATCTTAAAGTCCTATTTTCTAAAAAAGGCCTTTTACAGTACGGAGAAATATATGAAAAGTAATTTAGAGCGTGATATTTTAATTGTGTGATTTTAATTGTCTGCTATATTATTGTACTTTTATAAATTTTTTTGTAATTTACTATGAAATGACGAGTGTAAACTTTTGTATCACAATAAATAAATAAAAATAAATAAAAATAAATAAATGCACCCTAAAGATCTACAGTCGGTCAAGTAATTTCTCGCATATATTTATACTATTTTTTTTACATTTAAAATAACTTAGTAACTTGTCCATTCTCCATTTGCGTCAATGATCGCCTGGCATCGTCGGGGCATACTTTGAACGAGTTTTTTTGCATATTCCTTCGGCAAAGACCTCTATATTGTCCGAATTTCTCGTGATATCTGCTTTAATGTGTATACCTTTTTCCCGCGAAGCATGAGCTTAATGAATGACCACATATTCTCAATGGGGTTTGCGTGATGATCTCGGATGTCCTCTTCCACTGGCTACACAACTTGCTCCGATAATTGGAGTCGTTGTCCTCTTGGAGGATCCACTGCTTATTTTTATCGCTACAGCAACACTTGGCAGTAGGTATAAGAGATAAAGTAACCCCAAAAGGAAGCTTCATCGCTAAAAATAACCTTGCTCCAGTCTTGATCGATGTTTTCCTTGACCAACGCGAGTCGTTTTTCTCTCTGTGTTTTACTCAACAAGGTTTCTTTATTGTACTTCGCCACTAAGTCGTGAGCCTGGAGATGAGTACGAATTGTTTCATATGATATATCCAAACCTTTCTGCGTCAGTTTTTTTTTGCCCCTTGGCGCAGGGTTGATTCAGGATTCTGCGAAAACATGTTTAAAATATTTTTTTCGTGCTTAACCGACAGCTTTCCTGTTGAGCCACGATCTGGTAAGTCGTCAACATTTTTCGTTTTCGAGTATCGTTTCACACTTGTTGACGAATGTCATTGTTTTTCCCATATACTTTGCAGCCGCTGTAGGCGTCATTTTCGGACCTTTCGGGTGCAAACAGAGGAAGACAGCCTCGAACCGTGATGCGTAAGCAGCACTCATGTTTTAAAATGTGTGAGTCACTAAAAATAAGGTTCAGAAAAAGTCTCTATGTACAAAGCATTGTTGGTCAGGAAATAAAGTATATCCCTGAAAAAAAAACGTAGGGCTCTCTCTTACCGACCACACGTTATAGGCGACACGCTCTTACTTGACCGACTGTATTTTTAACTTATCGAGTCAAACACATTACAATAAATTCGGGTTAGGCTAGTTTTAAAGTAGCTAGCAAGTATTCTGCAGGCCAAGGGATAAAGACAGACTCTAACAAGTTTATTTGACATATGTCAAATCTAAAAAATTTCATTTAATCAAAAAGTTATTTAATAAATTCTTATTTTTAAAACTTTAAACATGACTTCTTTGCCCCTTGGCCCCAAAATTATTGTGTACATCTATAAAAATTGATTAATCTGAATATAATAAATGTAATATTTTTGGTTCGGCAAGCTGAAAATAGAATTTCAGGGTACCTCATTTTCACAGCCGGGAGAAAATATTGAAACACAAGTGATCAACAACTCTTCGACTATATTCAAGATGTATATATTGCTATAGCAACATGGTATTATGTACTATACAGATTTAATATTAATTTTGAAATTATTTTTATTTTTATTTATTGTTTATTGTTAATCAAGAAAATGCTTTACAAAAATACAGCATTCAAAAATTTATTGCTTTGTTACAATTGTAGTTTTGTAGATTTCGAACAAGTAGTAGATCCTAAAACCCTATCTAGAAACAGAAATTAACAAAAATCAACATCAGCAAACGCTACGAGGTTCCTCACGAATGTAATTTTTGTTGTGTGATAAATGGTGTATCACCAATGGTGATAACAGAAATAGACAACATGATATTAAGATATGATTCTTCATAAAAAATCCTTTAATGGAACATAAACAAGGTAATATTCATAAAAGGGGGCAACCAAATTTCTTATTGCTCTGGTATGGTTAGTTAGTCCAAAAAAGCAAGAAATAAAAAATAAAGTAAGCCCAGATAATCCTAATGCTATTCACAAATAGTAAATTTTATCGGGGTGGGTATTACGGCCGAAGATCATACGGCCGAAAGCGAGGTTTGTAGTAGTGGCAGCACTGATTTCAGTGGCTCTCAAAGCGTAGGCAAGTATTTATACATTGAGATATATAACTGGTTGCTTATTACTATTCTCTGAAAATTAATAAATATAATAAAATAATTTATATAAAACATTTTACTATTCCTTAAAACGACTTTTGTTTGATTAACGCAATTTGTAAATATCAAACAATTTAATTTAGTTTATTAATTCAGATACCACTGTAAAAGGTGCCCTCCTAGCGTTTAGGATTCAATTGGCAATGTCCACCGTGGCATTGATTAATCTGCCCCCTATCGACAGCGTGCATTAGGTTCTTGAAACCAATAACTGCTTCCTTTTTTGGACTGTCGATAGGTTTATCCAGTCTCTGCTTTTAGCAGTAGATGTCGCTAGCTGTTTTTGCTTTTCCTTACAACGACTTTTAAACTCCATATAGAGATATATGGAAAGGATTTGATTTTCGTAGTTGTCCCTACTGCCGATATGTGGCTCTGAAGAGTGCTAAAAAGCACGAAATCGATCAGTCATTTCGGAGGGACGACTGCGTTAATCAAACAAAAGTCGTTTTAAGGAATAGTAAAATGTTTTATATAGATTTTTTAAATTTGTAAATATCAAACAATTTAATTTAGTTTATTAATAAAATAATTGTTGAAATTTTATTAATAAAAAATTATTAAAATACTCACGAATTTTTGGTTAGTGTTTTTTTTTAATGGGTGCGTTGGTTTACGTTAACAATGGTTTGGTTTGGTAGTTTGCTGGTTTGGTGTTTTTTTTTAATAGGAGGCGTTGGTTTACGTTAACAATGGTTTGGTTTGGTAGTTTGCTGCTTTGGTGTGTTTTTTTTAATGGGAGGCGTTGGTTTACGTTAATAATGGTTTGGAAGTTTGCTGGTTTGGTGTTTTTTTTTAATTGGAGGCATTTTTCAGATACGATATTTCAGAATTTAGAAGGCGATATATTTTAAGAATCAAACAGGATTATATTTAGGCTAAATAATTTAGCTTTAGCTAATTAAATAATAAATGCTCGCCTGGTGTAACAATATGCATAAGAAATTCATTGTTTTAATCAAATATTGAGAACCTCTGAAGAATACAGTAGAGGGGGTAAAAGCATTTCTTTGGCCGTACAACTTTCGGCCGTATGATCCAGACTCAATTTTATCATGTTCGTGGAAAACTGAGAGTATTTTTTAGAGTCTGTGATTAACTATGCAGGTACTGTATTATTCTTGTGTGGCATATACTAATATTATTTTAGTATTTTATACATGGAAAATATTTCATATAACAATTTCAAGTGATAGGTATAAATATTGAATGCATCGAAAAAAAAATTGTACATGTGAATATTGTAAATTATTTGTGCAATTGCTTGTACATTGGTCGATTATATATTTAAATTAGGAGACTTCATGAATGGTAAGTGGAGATTTCACAGCAAATAAATAAAAAAGCAGTGAAGATATGTAATGATACGTATTACATTATAAACTCTTCACAGTGGGTGGTATATTGCATTTTTTCAAATACCTATTAATGGCAAGTTGAAATTATTTAAAATGTAAAATGAATAAAAAAGATCAAAAAGGGTGGTAGCCGGTAATGGGGTTCCAACTCCAAACAGTAGTTGCTTTTTTTAGTTAATAAACATTAATTTCTCGTCAAGTTGCGCGTCTAGTCAAGTTTTTTTATTTTTTATTAATTTTTCAAAATTATTAGGCATGATCCTTATAATATAAGAGTTACTTACAGATTTTTTTTAGTTCTTCTCTCACAGAAATTAGTTTATCCTGAACATTGGATAAGTCGTTCTTAAGTTATCGTGCATTGTGAAAAAAAGTTAAAATTGCCAGTCACACCCGAATTTTACTAAATACAGTAAAGTCCCGTACTGAAAAAAATGACTTTCTTGTCTCAAAGTAATCAACACTCTTGGCAGTTATTCTTTTAGCTTAAAAGATGTGTATCTTCAAACAAAAGTATTTATCTTGTCCCAAGAAAAGTGTCACTTTTGAAATATTTTTAAAATTCTCTTGGACCTGGCGCATTTGAGGCAAAAACCATTTATCTTGTTTTAAGATTTTTAAAAATTAAATAATTTTAAATACCAATGTATTTAAAATTATTTTTCTTTTGAGATAAGATCACTTGCATTTTACACATGACCAAACAGTTTTAAGTTAAAGAATCAGAAAGATCTTGGCAAGTGAATTATATTTTCATGTTAAGAGAGGGCGCTTTTGGACGTATTCAAGAGTGCGAAGCATTTGGCCTAATTTCATATGACATTACCGCAAAGGATCATTTTTTTCAGTGCGGTATCGATAGAAGTAAAATTCCGGTACCAATACAGGTAAAAACAGAATTCCAGTACAAATTTGTTGCAAATTTTTGGTCTCTTTTTTTTTAATTGGGCCTCCAAAAAAACGTGACATCGGATGGGGGGATGGAAGGACGGACATTTTTAAGCTTACTCATTTTTTCATGAAACTTATTTGTATACAAGAATAGTAGTAGTAATTAGTAATTAGTTCGGTACGCAGCACGTACATCGATATTTAATATCAATCAATATCGCCGCCGGCCATTGCTGTTTCGGTCACTCGCTATGCAAAAGGAAGATTATAGATACCATCTATGATATACAGTTCCACTTCAACACAACATTTTCGCATTACTGAATATAGAGACATGGCCTATCCATCACCACTTCTGAGCTCAGACATCACCAGAAAATCGAACATCAAGGTCTATGTTTCACGAATTTTCTTATCTCAAATTGTCGTTTTGAGACCCCAGGGTCCAACATATGGACTACTACTACTGTACTAGTAATTAGTAATTCGATGAGTACGCAGCACGTACATCGATAAGATAAGAAAATGCGTGAAACATAGAAATTGGACTTACCTTGATGTTAGATTTTCTGGTGATGTCTGAGCTCAGAAGTGGTGATGGATAGGCCCTGGCTCTATATTCAGTAACGCAAAAATGTTGTTTTGAAGTGGAACTGTATATCATAGATGGTATCTATAATCTCCTTTTTGCATAGCGAGTGACCGAAACAGCAATGGCCGGCGGCGATATTGCTTGATATTAAATATCGATCTACGTGCTGCGTACCGAACTAATTACTAATTACTACTAGGGCGCTTTTTGGCAATTTTGGAAAATTTGAAATTACCGTATTATAGTTCTCTTCTAGCACTTACTCGCTGTGAAGAGTATAATAAAGATCCACTTATGCATTTACAATGGCACGTTGACAATTATGAATAATATTAACACATGAGTAGAATATTTTAAATATTTATACAATTTATTGTAAATTATGTATGCATGTAAATCAAAATAACTATAAAGCTTTTGGCTGTACATACAACTACCAGATATTTTTAAGGAAATGACTATGTTACTTTCTGTTTTAAAAAAGGGAATTGTACTTTATCCATAAAAATAAGGGTAATAGTCAGTACCCGGCGTATTTCCAGTCATAGTCCAGTCTTCAAGTTAATAAAAGAGGCTTTACCTGGAAATAATTCAGGGAGTTTAGATTTTTGGTTTATTGGGTAGGGTTTAAGGCCGCAAATAAACAATTTTGCGACATTGAACTTGATTTGAAACTGTTATTTTTTTAACGTATTTTTCACAAAAAACGTTTGATATGAAAATAAAGAGGACCAAATCTCCAACATTTTTTCTATCATGTATTTTTTTGTGCGAGTAATAGCTAACTCACGGTACACTATAGGGTTTTAGATTTTTCTTTATGACTTGGTTAGGAAGTTTTTTTTTATGCTTAATACAATGGTGATTCAATCGAAAATCGGTTTACTCGAGATAATGGGACACAAATGTGTGAATTATTAAAAAAAATTAATTTTACGTAAATTAAAAAGAAAGTGCCAGAAAGATTTTTTTAATTTTCACCCAAAATATTTTAAGGGGTATGCCTAACCGACGATAAAGAACAATTTTGGTTTTTCGAAAAAAAAAAATTAAAAATCTAAAAACGTATAGTGAACGTTAAAGAGATATTTTAAAAATCCGTTTCTTTTTGTGAAAAAAACACGTTAAATAAATAAAAGTTCCAAATCAAGTTCAACGTCGTAAAATTGTTTTTTTTTTATTTGCGGCATAGACAAAATAAACAAATAGATTGATTTTTGACCGTCTGCGCATACTTCTGCGTCCCGACTAAATGCGTCCTCCATTTTGATTCCAATTGTCCAACATAAAGTAAAAAAATATATATTTTATGTTGGTAACACTGTGTTGCGTTAGATAGGAATATTTTCTTTGTTAGAGATGTGTCTTTTCATTTCACTTCAGTAGTCAGTAAAAGTTTCTTTTTGTCGTTGTTTTGTTGCAACAGTTTGTTATATATGTAAAAACTAAATCAATATGTTATACTACACATATATTTATTTATTTTTACCAGTAATTTAAATATAAAAATATAATTCTTCGCACACACCTCTAACATATTCCTGCAACAGGTTAACATAACCTAATTTATGTTCCTGTTTTGAGTTTGTTTTCGAGGTTTTTCTGTTATTTTTTCTACGCGTTTGGTGTTTTGTGCTAGAAGGGTAAACATTTTATTTTATTATATATAATAGCGTTTTTGAAATTTTAAAGTCTTTCTGTGTTTTTTGTATATTTTATAGTGCTTTTTCAAAGAACTAGTAAAGTCTTTGCAATGACGTGTTTTATAAAAAGTTAGAAACATAAAACGACTGCTACCTGCAGACAGCAGTATCATATTTTTTAGGTAAGTTTGATTTTTTTTAATATAACATAAGAAAACATTAAAAAGTAAGGTTATGTCGTTTATTTATTTACATTTTACCCACTAATTTAAATTTCCCGGCTGATTTCTGACGTAACTTCCGATCAAAATGGAGGACTCGTAAATTTGTATATAACCTTGAGATGACAGCTCATCTATGTTCTTTATCTATGATTTGCGGCTATTAATCCTACCCAATAAACCGAAAATCAAAACTCCTTATTTCCAGATAAAGCCTCTTTTATTGACCTGAAGACTGGACTACAACTGGACATATGCCGGGTACTGGTAATAGTATAAGGTACTAATTAGGCAGAGATAATTCTGCTAGAAAAATATTTAATACTTTATTGTACATTCTATTAAAGAGTTCCTAAGATTCTAAAATCTTCCACTAAGTGAATAATCAACCTTTAATTAAACCATTTAATATAAAAAAGACTATTTTTATTTTATTTTAATTACAGATTAATTTAACTAAAAGTATTTAAAGAGCTTACTAATTGCCTGTAATGACTTTTCAAATTGGTCTTGATAAAGGCAGCCCTATCTTTATTTAGATCTGTTATAATATCAATAACATTAAATACATTATAGCTACCAGCTTAGATTGAATTCATAGATTATCTGATGAAATTGTTTTCTAGTATAAGTTACATATGGGTAAATTTAATAAAAGGGGGCAATTTTAATAATTCTTTTAACAAATATTTTCTTCAGCGCCACTCAGAGGTTTGCATAACCACTGGTCTACAAAAAAAAATCATCTCTAAGGACTAAACATATCATGCCTTAAGTATTTTTGTGTGCTGAAACCGAATTTTCAATTTAAAAAACTTTCTACAGCGTAGATTTCGAGTAAATCCTGGTTTTTATTAGATATCGGTTATAAGACCCCAAAAAAGTAAACTTTTTCGGATTTAACTGAGGACAAATTTAAATCGTGAGGTGTGGGGATTACGTAATAGCTATTCTTTTGAAAATCTGTTACGATTTCAGCTGAAAATGCCCAAAAAAAAAATCAGGTGGTAACAAAATGTGGGGCGTCTTGGTTTTAATTGTATGCTTTTCGTTATCGCTTATAACTTGGGCATTTTTTAAGAGAGATTAATTAACATTTTGTCTTTTCCTAAGCTTTAGAGTTTTACAGTTATAATTCAATGTTGGACTAAGGAATAGCGGCCAGGGGCGATAACAACAGGAAAAGCAGTATATCGCCCCTGGCCGCCCCCTTAGTCTGACACGAGCGATAACGAAAAGCATATAATTAAAACCAAGGCGCCCCCACTGTTTTTGTCGGTGTAAAACCGATTTTCAAAAAAATGGCATTTACGTAATCCCCACACCCTAGGTCACGATTTAAATTTGTCCTCAGATAAATCCGAAAAAGTTTACTTTTTTGGGCTCGTATAACCGAGCTCTAATAAAAACCGGGATTTAGTCAAAATCTACGAGGTAGAAAGTTTTTTAAATGGGAAATTCGGATTCAGCATACAAAAATATATTAGGCATGATAGGTTTAGTCTTTGGAGAATATTTTTTTGTTTTTTTGTAGATATGGCTTGACAGAACAATGGCATACCTAATGTTATGAAGCTTGAAGATAGAAGTGCTAATAATGCTCATGACATCGCAAATCTCTTTGCAGAATACTTTTCCTCTGTCTATCAGGCTCATAATATTACCGCAAACAATGTTGTAGAAAATTCTTCGGCTTCAAGTATTTCCCTTAGAAAAATCACTATATTGGATATATTTAACAAAATTGAAAAAATTCCTGCAAAATATTCAGCTGGCCCTGACGGGGTACCTAATGTACTTCTTAAAGAATGTAACTGCACTGTTTCGTCACCCTTAAGTATTCTTTTTAATTTATCACTTGATTCCGGTATTTTTCCAGATATCTGGAAAACATGCTTTATTGTACCTATTTTTAAAAGTGGCGAGAGGTGTAATATTAAAAACTATAGAGGTGTTTCCATCCAATCTTCCATACCTAAACTACTGGACAGTTTGGTGTGTGACCAACTAACCTGGCAATGCAAGCCTAGGCTATCTACTCGTCAACATGGATTTTTTTCTGGACGCTCCACTGTAACGAATCTTGCCATTTACAGAGAAAAAATTCTATATGCCTTAGAGAAGGGTTGGCAGCTAGACTCGATTTACACGGATTTCTCTAAGGCATTTGACACAGTAGATATTAACATGCTCTTGCTTAGGCTTGCTATGTTTGGTTTTGATGGAAAGTTAATAAAATGGTTTTGCAGTTTTCTAATGGATCGGAAACAGTACGTTCACATACTTGGGGTTTTATCATTTGTCATAGAAGTACTATCAGGTGTACCTCAGGGTTCACATTGCGCCCCACTGTTGTTTAATATATTTATTAACAACATGGTTCAGTGTCTGGAGTCTAGCGAGGGTTTAATATTTGCTGACGATTTTAAATTTTTCAAAATTATAAAAACTTATGAAGATTGGTTAAGCTTGCAGAGAGATGTTGATAATATTTTTAATTGGTCCACAGCTAACAATCTGAGGTTAAATATAGAAAAGTGCTGTTTCATAAGTTTTTTCAGAGGTCTTAAAAAGTTTAATTCCTTCTATACCATCAATGGTGAGCCATTAAAATATGTCAAATCCGTTAAAGACTTGGGTATCACTTTCAGTGAAAATTTAAATTTCTCAGAACATATTAAAAATATTTCTCTGAAAGCAAACAAACTACTAGGCTTTGTAACACGAAACTGTTTACAATTTTCTACAAATACTATAATTACGTTATACAAATCTCTGGTCAGATCGAATCTAGAATATTGTACCCTCATTTGGTCTCCTTACACAGCTCAAGATAAAAAACTGTTTGTTAAAATTCAACATAAGTTTTTGCGTATAATTGCCTATAAAATGAATTTTAGAACTATTGGTCATGACTACTGTTTAATTCAAAGGATCACTGGTCTGGAGTCACTCGATTCTAGGAGGAATATAGCTAATGCCTGTTTTGTTTTTAAATTGATAAACGGATTAGTTGATTGTCCTGATTTGCTAAGCATAATTAATTTTTTAGTACCTGTTAGAAATACAAGGGGTGTACAAAATACATTTTTTATTGCGCATCACAGTACAAATTATGCGGCACTAACACCACTAAACTTAACTTTAAAGTTTATAAATCAATCGAAAGTTGATCCATTTTTAGGAAATTTAAAAAAATTTAAATCCTCTATTCGCTCTATTGAAGATCATTAATAATTCATTTCACCATTTGTTTTTATATTTATATTTTACTTTTAGTTAGTATTCTTAATTATTAGCTTATATATTTTTTGTTATACTTTACTGTAATGGGGCTTTCCCGTAAATAAATAAATAAATAAATAAATAGATATGCCGTCATGTGCCTAGAGCGCAAGCTTATAGCGTTATGTTTATGCCTATGCAAGCCTGTGGATGGCCTTAATGTGATAGAAATATGGTGAGAAACACTTAAAACAAGATATATAGAAAACAGTAACTGGAAGAGATGCTTGAACCAGAAAAAAATATACAAACTATGGTCTGTTTTTTTCAAGCAAGATAAATAAAATAAACCATTACAATTACAATTACGATAGTCAATTAAAAATCGCACAGTAAATATTTGTACAACAGGTTTAAATAGTATATGTTTGCGTATAGAATATAGTTATGTTTTATAAAATGAACTACGTAGTATATTCGCACATCCAATATTCGAATCTGTTTTGAAATTATTCACTGTGCGATTTTTAATTTACTATCTTGCTTGAAGAAACAGACTATAGTAATTTTTTTGTTTTTTTTTTTGGAAGGAAAAAAAATCATAACTCTGCCAGTTACTACAGTAAAAGTAGTAGAAGATTTATATACATGACAAAATCAACAGCGGCATAGGAGTACTATTACTTCTATAGTATATTAAACTTCAATATGAAGTAAAAGTAAATAAAAGAATAGCGCACGCGATAGCTGGCGCGTGGTTTTATTGGTTAAAACACTCGAATGTTACCCAACGTTACCCAATCGCAACTTTTATTCCAAATAAAAAACGATATCCTGTTTATTTTAAAAACATAAAGAACAAAAAATTAAACCACAAAATATGTATAATGAATTCTATAAGACTGACCAAAAAGTGAAGACTTAAAACACATAAATTATATCTTTGTACACGGAAAGAAATTAGTGGGCTCTGCGCTATACATTATAAGATATTTGGTAACACTGACAAATTATAGTGATTTAAGCTATATATTATAAGGGACACAATAACTAATAATGTTAAAAATAAATTGGAAACGATTATATATATTACAGACACGATTATATTTATTACAGGCACTATTATAAATTTACAGAAATTTTATTATATTATAAAAATTATTAGCACGAACAATAATTAAATCTATTTAAGCTATAAATGCCATACTATTTGTTATATTTTATTATTCACTAAACAATTAAAGTATTTCATATAAATTTTTACACTGACTGCCATAATTGTAAGAGAAAGCCTTGTATTTATATAATAAGCGATTATAATTTGCTTGGTATGTGTGTTATAGCGCTCCTAGCTATAATTTTTTTTTCCGTGTACAGCTCTTCAAAGCTTAAACAGTAACCTATTTTTCTGTAGCTTCAATTCTTGCTATTTTTAACTTTCCAATAAAATTTCATTTGTAAATAAGTATAAATAAATAAATTTAACCTCTTTCTTTCCACACAACTATATAAATAATAAGAATCCACTTCTGTTTTGAAAGCTAGAGGAAAGTCGCCTAATTTCGGATACCATTTACAATGTATTCAATATTTAATACTCGGTATTACTTTTTGATATTTTTTTTTATATAACTAGATACAACTTATTATAGCGAACCATGATTTATTATAAAAACAATTTTATTACAGTTTATTTTTTCCAAAAAACACGGTTAAAAAAAATCAGCGCATTTTTGTGCATTTGAAAAAGGGCTACTAATTTCGGACATATCCGAAAAATTTTTTTCAAGAGTAGATCTGGATCCCATTGCTTATGTTTCTTGTTATTCCTTCACATTTAAGACGTAATTTAATCATTAAGCGATTTTCTACGAAATACTATAGGAACTATAATTTTAGATTCCCAATTTCGAATATCTTAGTATCTTAGGTAATTTTCGTTTTTTTCAAAATTGTTTATCTTAGTTTGTTGTATCATTATAAAAATAATAATTAATGGTTGGTTATCCTGAATAATAATTACCTTGCGGATATCCGAAATTGGGAATCAAATGCACAAAAATGGTCTATCCAAAATTAGGCAACTTTCTGCTTTTTAGATTAGAAATTTGTAGAATGTTTACGTTTTCAAATTGCTTAATTATGAATAGTGGATCAACTTAACTAACATCATAACTTACCCAAGACAGAATCACGAACTTTTATAACGATTATTTATAAAATAAACAAGCATAATAATGCAACTGAGCACAAAACTGCCATTTGCAATATAAACGATTTGTGCTGCCATTTAAAGGGGAGAAGCTCTACCGTTATCATATTACAGGACGGATTTAGTTTGACTTTTGGCTTCACATAAAAGTAGTTTTCTGTTTACCTTTGCAGACAGTATCTTAAATACACTACTATCCGAAATTTGGAAACCATCCGAAATTAGGCGCATTTCCTCTACTCGTAATTACCAATAAATTATACATTTTATAAGCATAAATTTATTTTTGCTGACACTCCTTAATGCGCATGTTTAATAAATTTGATTATTATTGCTACTATTTTACTTAAAAATAAATATAAAATTTTCTGTTAAAATTATAAAAATAATCCGACTTTAAAAATAAGTTCTTATTCCATCCAGTTCAAGAAAACGAATGTTTTTCTTATTTTTTTGCACACTTGAATGAAATTTTACTTTTCGATTCTTCTACGTTTACACAGCGCAGTGATTTGATGTTTTGATTTCCGTAATTCTTTACTGCAAATATATTTTTAATAAATAAGTGTTTAAATTAGTTTTTAGTGGTCTGTTTTTAATACCAAGATTTAATTAACTAAATTAAAATTTATGAATATCAGTGATTTAAAGCTTTTAAGATGGAAAATGCATAAAATATAATATATTATCTGAAATTAATTAGGGCTTATACCTAGGATGTTTTGGTAATAAAATAAGCATTTATATTGCTTATTAATAAAAATAAATCAACTAAAGGTAAGCTTCACAAATTAGAAACACATTTTGCAAAAATAACACATTTATTAAGATGTCAGTAACTGTCAGTTTCTTGTTTCCATAGTAACCAAGTGATAATTGCATTGTGCAAAAATGATCATATTCATTTTGATCTGATTGGTCATGAAACTAAAAATGCAAGGTTTTGATTGGCCTATATATTGTTTGTGGAATAGTCCGAATAATTTGAAATGTTGCATAGTTAAGTATAGAGCTCAACGGGCAAAAAAGAGATAAGCCCCCCATTTCGTACGCCCCTGGTTAAAGTAACTAAATGCAAATACTGCTGATAGTCCGCATTAAGGATAGATCAAATGCAAAACCTTGCTATTACACAAATAATTCATAAGTTATTAAAAAAAATCGAATTTTTAGTACCCATTTTAAAAGGGCGTAGCTACTTTACAAGTCGTTTTTTTGACAATGTCAAGATAGTTCCTATAAACATATGTCATATGAAATTGAAAGTTTTTGCCCGATTTGTATATTTAGCTTTTTGATTTTTGGTGAATAGGGCCTTGGATCTGACTAAAATTGTTATCTAATTTGCTGTGACGTTTCGACGATGGATTTTCGTCGTTTTCGAACCTTTATTGGAAATAAAAAAGTATATATAAGTATAAAAAAAATACAATTGTTTAAACATTTAACTTAACCTTAAAATAAATAATAATTGGCTTTAATTCTCTGTAAGTTCTTCTCTGTATTTTATTATTATTTATTTTAAGGTTAAGTTAAATGTTTAAACAATTGTATTTTTTTTATACTTATAATCTTACTTTACACGTTTCACGTTTTCAAGAAAAAGTCTATTTTACTTCACCCTACTATAAAAGGGAGTATATTAACCTCGAGAGGTTTATATTCATATGCTGCAACCATTCCAAAATATTTATTTTCCATTTCCCAATCATAACAGGAAAAAGTACATTTTATAAGCATAAATTTATTTTTGCTGACACTCCTTAATGCGCATGTTTAATAAATTTGATTATTATTGCTACTATTTTACTTAAAAATAAATATAAAATTTTCTGTTAAAATTATAAAAATAATCCGACTTTAAAAATAAGTTCTTATTGCATCCAGTTCAAAAAAAGGAATGTTTTTCTTATTTTTTTGCATTCTTTAGGAAATTTTACTTTTCTATTCTTATGTATACGTTTACTTCGGACCCCAAAAAAAGATTCAGAATCAAAAATGTATAAAATAAAATTCAGTTCTTAAGTTATCAAGCGCACAGAAAACGTGACACGGACTGACATATTTATAAAACATATTAAGAATTAGTTATTTTCTTAACTAGTGTATTAAGTAGCATTTTATCCACCCCTGACGGCCTCGTGGGCTGATATTCTTAAGTGGATAAAATCACTTAATACACGAGTTGAGAATTTAATTTTATCCAACACCTTTTATTTTTAAATAAAAATCTATAATTTTGCGAAAAATTATGTCAAAAATATTAAGATTAAGTTTTCTTAATACTAAAATAATAGGTAGCCATGGCCTAATATGCCTATTAAA
Organism: Brachypterus glaber; assembly: GCA_958510825.1. Taxonomy (NCBI): domain Eukaryota; kingdom Metazoa; phylum Arthropoda; class Insecta; order Coleoptera; family Kateretidae; genus Brachypterus; species Brachypterus glaber. The sequence goes on from OY294045.1 coordinate 6,458,510, forward strand.
AATAAACAATTGCTAGTTTAACATTTCTTACAAACGTCAAAATGGACGCGGTGATGACAGAATTTTTAATAAAAACAGTATTTTATTCAAAAACTTAAGAATAATTTTTGGTTTTCTTTAATTTTTATGGTTTAGTTAACGTGCTTCTATTTATAGAATAGTTATAATACTTAATTAATAGGGTATGTAACTAATTTTGGGTGAGATCGAAAGCTGTACGTAAAAGAGTTGGTGAAAAATTTTTTAATCACTTGTGGAAACAAAACTCACTTTTGACATTTAAAATAGTGCTCAAAACAAGTGTTTCTGTAAAGGTGTTGGATAAATATTTTTTTTTTTGCATTTTTAGTACATCTTGACCACTTCAGAGGGCGTCTTCCAAAGGACTTTTTAAACGGCTCCACAGTTTTTGAGCTTCCTGTAACACATAGAGTAAAAAGTCCAACGGTATTCTATCCAAAAGACTAAATACTAGTAACTAAACCTAAAAAATATTCTATTTTTAATATTTTTATCATTTTATAAACATTTTTTTGAAAAATAAAAAAAAACGCCATTTCATATTAACTTGCGTAAGGTATTGGAAAAATGCAATATACCAAGTGAAAGTATATCACTCTCACTATTTTTTTGTTATTAACGTTACGCCGGCATATAAAAAGTTACGAAAATCTTAATCTTGGGTAAAAAATTGCGGAAAATCGTAATATTTAGTTTGGAATTTTTTTTTGTTATATTTTTTTTTGCTTTTTGCACAAAGTTTTGTATGTAAAAAAGCTGACTTTCGAGATAATTTTTGACAATAACTCTAGAACGCTTTAAGATAAAGACTATAAATTTGGACCATAGGTTTAAAAAAAATCCTTTCCGATTTGTGTTTTATATTAACTATAGGGGAAAGTGTTATTTTGCTGGCAGTATTTTGTGTGTAAAAGGCAAAACCACTTAAAATTTGCGTAGGTCCTTCTTTGTAGGTGAGCTAGAGATATTAGCTTTCGCCGTGGTTTTATATCTAATTTATAATAAATGTAACTGATATAATCTGATTCCAAAAGTGCAATTACATTTGTTTTTGTTTAGACAAATTTTACTGTTCGTGTAGGCAGGTACCATATGAAGAAACAGTTTCCTTCTTGCTTTATCTAAATGAGTCATAAGAATACTATTAAATATACATGGTTATATTTCTAAGACCGAAAGAACTACAAGGACCGTTTGCACTGAATTTTAAGGAAGGCTTTACGGTTAGCTACCCTGAATAGTTAATGCTTGCACCGTATTAACATGATAAGTAATTAAGTGCTAAGTAATTAAGTGATAATTACTTAAGTGCTAAGTAATTAAGCGATAATTACTTAATTGATAAATACTTAAGTGATAAATACTTAAGTTATAAATACTTAAGTGATAAGTACTTAAGATTTAAGTACTTAAGCTTTAAGCACTTATGTGATAAATACTTAAGCTTTAAGTACTTATGTGATAGGTACTTAAGTGATAAGTAAATAAGTGATAAGTACTTAAGTGATAAGTACTTAAGTGATAAATATTTAGGTGATAAATATATAGGTGATAAGTACTCAGGTGATAACAATTTAAGTAATAAGTACTTAAGTGATAAGTAATTTATTGCTCTTTATTCATAAGTAACTTTTCACGTTATAAGCTCGGTTTAATAATAATATATTATATAATATAATATCTGTATATAATATAATAAATGTTATTTTCAAGCCTAGCTTTTTCTAAATCTACCTTTAAATGTTTGGCCCTAACTAAAAAAATAGACTTGTGCTTCTTTAGTTAAATTTTCTGAAACATGACATGTTTTTTCCAGAAATAACCTCTTGTTTGATTTTTTAAATCTATATATTTTATATTATTTTCAAAGAACTTTTACCTCAAGAAGTAATTTCAGACCAATGTTTATGAAGGTGTCATCTTTTTGTTTGTTTATTTAATAACAGAAACGCAATACAGCTTTGTGGTGTAAAATGTAGATGTCGCTAGTCGACTTTCAGGCTACCTAGTAGCGATGTTGCGTAGTTTACACCTTATCATGAATTCAAATCATTATACTTAAATTAAAAATGTAAATGTACTTTATTGTGTATACTATAATTATGTTTAATAATATAGTATATTTAAATCTATTAAAATTAAACTACTAGTTCATATAAAACTCATACAGAACTAATGTTTCTTAAAATTTACAATAAAATATCCAAAGTATATGTTTCCAATCGGCAACACTGTACCCCTGTCAGTCATTTTACGACATTAGACTGTGAGTTTACACATTCTTTCTCTCTCTTTACGCGTACTAAGTGTAAACAATAGTCAGTCCTTACCAGCCCCTCACCGTAGTTGGTTCACGCTTCAAACAAAGCATACGGTAGATTTCATCATGTTCCTTCTTGAGGTAAAAGTTCTTTGGTTATTTTATTTTAAATTTAAACAAAGTGGAACATTTTCGTCCAAAAAATGGGATCCCTAGCATTTCACTTAATTTTAATTGAATAAGCAAAAGAAAAATTAAAATGCAAGAATCTTGTTAAAATTTATTTTAATCAGGTAATTTAAAGCTGTAAAAAACTTGTAGATATGCAATCAACACTTCCCTTTTAATTAAGTCGTTATAATTAAAACAAATTAAATAAAAAACACATTTCGTTTCAAAAAATTCAATGTATGTTCCTTTTATTACCTGATATCAACCTCCGGGATCTAAATGTCCCATTTCGTGGGTGGTATCTTAATACTCTTGCGATATAAAAAAGTAAGAACATGAATGTCCAAATTTGACAGTTATTATTGAGAAAATTATCCAGTAGTAAATTGTTAAAGCAGTGAGCATGAACATTAATGTGGGGTTGTTTTATTATACTTTTTTTTTATTTTGCGACTCATAAGCTCATAATCACAAGCATTTTGCATGTTCTTATAGGCCTTTTAAGAGGTTTGTCTTTTTTTTTCTTTTCAGTTGGTAATATCAATAACGCTTTTAAGTTCAGTTTTCTACAAAATTGTGTTTTAAGTTAATTTTTACCATGATAAAATTGTGGCTTGGTTAATTGCAGTGAAAAAGAGAAGAGCTGACTATAAAAGATATAAAAATATCGTTTGTTCTTTGAATTTCAAACTTAGCGTAAATTGTAACCAACCCAAAACAAAAATCCCTAAATCGGTCATCAATTTAAATGTAAGTTTTTTTTAATTTTAGGGCAAAACAGAAAAAATAGTATAAAGCACTCGTTTCATAACACGTATTTAGCGTACTTTAAAAAAACTGGGGGCACCTGTATGAGGCTATGTTATTATTCTCAAAGTGCTCCAATAATAATTTTTGTTCTTAGAAATATATTTTTTTTTCAAATTTAGTTTGATTCTTACAATAAACGTTTTTTTTTTTTGAAAAATTACACCAATCCGACTTTGGTCAGCTTTTATCGATTTTTTTTTAAGTTTAACACCCCAAAACATTTTTATTTTTAAAGGAGTTATTGTTTATTGTTTATCTTTAGGGACCTTTCTCTAAGAAAAATTTATTTTTCTAAAAATTTTAAGTCAATCGTTCTTGAGTTATCGTGTCCACAAAAAACGTGACATCGGACGGATGGACAGATGTAAGCACAGACGGATATTTTCAAAAATTCTTATTTTTTCATGAAACACATTTGTTTTCAATAATGTTTTTTCTATCTTATTATATGTTATCTTATCTTACTATCTCTTATCTCTCTCTTATCTTATTCTAGCGCTTACGCACTGGGTATATTATAACAAGCCGTGAAGATATGTAATGCTACGCTTTCCATTATATATTATTCACAGTAAATGGTATATTGCATTTCCTAAATACTTAAAAAAAATCATTAAAAAAAAATGACATTTTTTAAAACATTATTAAAAAAACAATTTTCAGAACACAATTTTTCAAAAAAACTTTATTTTTTAATATTTTTTATTAAATTTTCTTTTTGCGAAAAACGAAAAATTAAAAAAAAACTTTTTTCAAAAAAAAAAAAAATAAATAAAAAAATTTCAACATTTTTATTTTTTTTTTGTTAATTTTCTTTTGGTAGAATCGATCCTCATAATAAAAGTATTTTTTCCTGAAAAAATTACGTTAAACGGAATTTTCTTTCATTTTTTTTTCGATTTTGTTTTTAAAGTTTAACCCCCCATAACTTTTTTGTTTTTTTGGGGATTACTTTCAAAAACAATAGGGATCTTCCCCTCGTAGTACCTGATTTACCTGAAAATTTCAGGTTAAGTTATCGTCTACAC